>VXBA01005513.1:0-106473 GCA_013399895.1 Serilophus lunatus | reverse complement strand
GGGTGGGAGGGTGTGCATCGCTCCTTAATTCTCCCTGCGAATAGAGAGGGGGCTGTGTGTGCATCAGGGCGGGGAATTCCTGTTATTTGGAAATTATTTTGCAGCTGGACCATCGGTGTTTTTAATGCTGCAGGGTGAGAAAACGAGCGGGAGCAGCCCCACCACAAAAAGACCCCCACAAACCCCAAAAACCTCGAGAAGAGAAGGTCTCTGACATTTTTTACCTTAATAGCAGCCTAATATGAAACGTCTTTCATAAAACACACACGTCCAAATAGACTTAAAAAAAAAAAAAAGAAGAAAAACCCAGAAAAGCCTTCATTTCCCCCAAATGTATGGCGTGCACAGCGCTGTGTTAGCTGCCTCAGTAATTTAATTGGAATGAAACGTGAAAAATGTGTCATTTTTTGAAGAATTTATGCATCGCTTCCTGGAAATCTCATTGTCTTAACTAGCAGCCTACTGTGTTCTGTTTAGCAGGCATAATCGCATTTTTATGTGTCTCCGTATTAGAAGTTAATGTGACCTCCCGTCTTTAGCTGCTGGAAAATAATAATAATAAAAAAAATAATAAAAATGATCCTTTCCCGATAACATCTGCATCAAAACAAGGCGCCGGCAGGAGGAAAAAAATAAAAATTAAATATATATATACATATTTGGGTGTATGTACATATTTGAATATAAATAGCCCAACGCTTCTTTACCCGCCCGCCAAAGTTATCAGCCCAAGCCCGGAGCATCATCATCATCATCACCACCACCATCATCATCATCATCATCATCATCATCATCATCATCACCACCACCCCGCCTGGAGCATCCCCTCGCCGCCAGCTCCCCGCGCCGCCGGCAGAACGGCTGCACCCGAGGGGGAAAACCCCCAGACCGCTCCAGTTCGATGGTTCAGCATTGCCCCCCTCCCCGACTCCGTTCCGGGCGGGTTCCGGAGGGTGTCCCGCTCCCTTCGCGGGGTCCCCCCGACGGCCGTGCCCAGCGCGCCCTCTGCGGGCCGCGGGGCGCAGCGCAGCGGGCACGGGTGGGCACGGGTGGGCACGGCACGGCACGGCACGGAGGAGCACGGCCCGGCAGGGCACGGGTGGGCAGGGCACGGGTGGGCACGGCTCGGCCCGGCCTCCTGCCGCCCCTTTGATGTGCAGGCACCTCCCGGGCCCCGGCCGTGTGGGATTTGCGGTTCTGCGGGGAGGATGCGGCCGCCTGGTGGGACTCCGTCTCCATGCAAACGGATGTAAAACGTGTAATTCTTGCCGCACAAAAGATGAAAGAAGCAGCAAAACTGAGACTGGGCTGGTTCAAACGTGCCGGGACTCGGCTAGGATATTTTTGTTGTTTTGTTGTTTTTTTTCCTAAATCCCCTTCAGTTCACACCCCCTTCTCCGGCCACCAAAACAAACCATCAAGTCAAATAGCCACTAAAGTCCCGAAGTGTCAGGTCTCAAGGGGGCACGGAGATTTGCCGTGGGGCATTGCCATGCGGGGCACCAAAGACTGGGAAAACGCGGCAGGTCTGGCAATGCCACTGCCCACCCACATACAGCTCGCGAGCCGAGGGACAGTGTGGAAGCAGCAAGGTGGAAGCTGGGACAGGGTGGAATTTCTTTTTCCTCCCGGTTTCCACAGCCCACAGGCAGTGGCTCTCAGCCAGGGATGCTGCCTGCGCCCCATGCACTGGCAGTACAACCCACAGTAGCGCCGGGTACTGGTGCAAATTCCAGCCAAACTTGCAAAAGGAATTATTTATATTTAAAAAAAAAACCAAACAAAACAACCAAAAACCAATCCAAACCAAAAAAAACCCAAGTGTAATTAAGCAGTAGAAGGATTTTGTGAGTGCTGTGTGAGAGCTGCTGGCATGAGGACAGCTGTTCTTCCAAGGGACCACGTGTGTTCAGCAGGAATTAATTTAGGGAGCCTGAGGGTCTGAGAAAAACAAATCCTTACTCCTCCTGGTACCCGTGGGAAAGGAAAGCCCCAAACTCCTCCACTTCAGACTGGCACTGGGTTCCCAGCCCTTTTGTGAGCCAGGCTGGGAAGAGTGAGAGGCACAACAGGTATGGGAGGTGATGGTGCATCCCTTGGACTGTGCGGACCTGGGAGATATCGGGAGCTGTATCACTGTCCTGTGTGGAATAACCAGCACTTTCTTAGTGGCTTCTACATTAAAAAAAGGGGGAGTTGTCTATTTTAGGGTGTGTATTAATGCCACTGGAAATGGCATCCTGCTAAGGGCTTCCATGTTGCCAGTGCCGCTTGTGCCACTCAGAGGTGAGGTTTATCCAAGGGGATTTGGTGCTGGTTGGAGTGGCCTGCTGTGTGTGCTCCCCTCTGCACACCGGAGGAGCCCCACTGCTTTATAGGGATCCTCTATAATGAGCATTATTCATACCCGCAGCTGGCTCCTAACAGCTACTAATCATTTTATTACTCTTTGCAATCTATTTAAAGCACAATTAGAAAAAAAAATCTATACAAAGTTACAGCCGAAAGCAGATTTCAGTTACATTATAACCCTCTGGAAAACAGCTCTCTGTTACGGGAAGGGTCGCTCCTCGGCTCAGCTGACAGAAATGGATGCTGCCCTGCTCCGTGCAGGGAAGGAAGGGCTGGACTTGGACATGGATCTGCTCCTTCAAAGCATGGCTCCTTCGGGCTCCAGCAGCAGGTAATCCCGCAGAGCCCTGGGCACAGGCAGGATGAGGCAGTGACATCTGCTCCCGAAGTTTTTTGGGATGGAGGAGTGGCACAGGTGCTGCAGGCACCGGACAGAGCCCCCAGCTGGGAAAGGGACTCGTAGAACGGCTGGGGCTGCTCCAGAGAGAGGGGGAACAGAGCCACCGCTCTAGTTTCTCCCTGATTACCAAACAAACTGAGGGTATTTTAGGATGAAGTGGTAACAAACCCATGTGTGGCTGTGGGTTGAGATGCCCATGCACTGACACTATTCCCCAGGCAAAGGCTGGATGAGGATTTCCCCTGGAGAACGCCGGCCTCGTGGGGAGGGTGCTCTTATGGCAGCACCGCTCCTGCAGAAAGCTCCCCTTAGAAGAGACCCTGTTTCTGAGGCAGGGAAACCAAGCAGGATTGGGCTGTGCAGCCCCAGCCTTTCCTTAGCTTGGAGTAAATCCTTTCTCCGCCTCTCTGTCTGAAGGGTGTTAATTGCGTTCCAGCAGCCATCCCTTCACAGCCTGTGGGGCCCAGGAGCCACCCCAGATCATGCTGGAGCAGGCTGGCTGTACCTGTTGCGCGTCTGGGGATGAGCTTTTTCAAACCAAAATGAGTGTTGTGGGCTCCTGTTGGGAAGTGCTCCGGCTCCAGGGTCACTTCCAGATGCCGGCAGTGGATTATTTTGCAGGTTTGGGCAGGAATGTGGGCTGATGGAGCTAAAGGGATGCAAACCTGGATGAATCAGGTGTGTTGTGGGCCCCTGGGGACTATTCCTTCTGTTCTTTCTCCACCCAAGTGAAGTTTGAGTGGGGAAAAAAACTCTCTCTGTGGGTACTCTCTCTCTGAGTCCCCTCCTTGGGACTCAGCCATCCCTGCCCAAGCCCCAGCGCTGTCTCACCCCGCCATGACCCAGCCTTGTGTCAGGGTGAGCCACACGCAGGGTTTCTCCTGGCATGTTTTGGAGATCTTGCTCCATCTGTGAAGTGGTGGGAAGACCTGCCTTGCTGAGGCACTTCTTCCTCCGGAGAGAGCCCTTGCTTTTTATTTACATTTTTGGCTTGTGCATGACAAGCCAGGATAATATTTTCTTTATTGTTTGATGTAAAATCAACGAAACGCAGAGTCACAAGGCAGCTGCACCAGCAGCTGATGTACCAAGCCTGTCTCTGATATTCCCTAGGCAGGAAAATATCCTTGTTGCTGACCCCTCTGAGCTGCGCTGGCTGCCTCCTGCCCTTTGCCCTGCCTGCTTTATGGGTTTTCATTTCCATCATACCCAGCAGCATTGCCAGCCCTGATGCCACAGTCCCCTTTCCCCGCCTGGACTGGGAGACTCTCCCAAATCCTCCCACCCCCCATCTTTTATATTTCCCAAAGCGCCCCAGCCCCAATTGCTAAATCCCAGTGTGTGGGGGCACACAGGGTTTTTTCTGAGGCCAGTACCTTGAGAAAGGCAGGGGGCCATATCTTTTTGGGAGCCATGGCTGAGCAGCAGCTGGACAGTGAGGTGGGGACGCAGCTGCCCCTTGAAGGTCTCACATGTGGAGAAGGGGGGAGACTGGGGGGCACTGCCAGGGTGGGTTTGGGGGGTGTGGGATGTGCAGGAACCTGAGGGTGATGGGGTGGGCCATGGTGTGGGGTGAGGATGGAGCTGGGGTTGTGGCACTCAAGGGCTTTGGGAGGGGGCAGAAGAAGCAGGGGAGGGTGATGCTGGGCCCTGGTGCCCTCCACAGTGCTGGTTTGGGCACTGTGTCCCTCTTGCCCTTGACCAGCATCATTCATGAATGTTCATTATTCATTATCTTTGCCCGTCCTTGACCACCTTGACCGTCCCAGGCTCACTGGGGTCCCACCATCCTATGCCCACTTGCTTGGATATAAAAATGGATTCTCCTTCTTCCTCTAAGGGACCTAAAGCCCTGTGCTGTGCTCCTGCCCCAGAGAGGACCGATGGGGTTGTGTTTCGTACAGTCATACAACACCCTGAGTCAGAAAGGACCCACAAAGAGTCGAACTCCTGGTCCTGGTTTTCTGCCTACCCTGAAAAGAAACACCTTTGCAGATGGTTTGCATCTGCAGAAATAAGTTTGGTTTCCTCGTTTGGCACCTGCAGCTCCCAGGAGTAAATCAAGGCAATCGAACCCCTCTCTCCTCCTTCTGACACGACCGTGCCTGGGTGCAAACAGGGGTCGTGGCTGCTGCGGAGTGGGGACACGAGTTCCCATCAGAGCCTTCCACCTGCATCCTTCTGACAGCAGAAAAGACGTCTGGTATGCCCTGATGGTAGGTTTGCTTTGTTTCGGTTTATTTTTTATTTCGGGGTGTGTGTGAGTAACTGGATGTGATCAGCCAGGCCGAAGGAATCGAAGTGACTGCTCCCTCCCTCTCCTGCCAGGAGCCGCCGGGGCTCAATGTCACCGGCACACGGTTCACCCACGGGGCTGAGCTCGCTGCTGTGGCACAGAGGGGGCGATTTTTCGGGGGGGGAGGGGGGGGCAGACCCACGTGCCAGCTAAGTTGGACCTTGAATACGTGGCGAGCTCGTCTTTCCCAAGAGATGCTGCTGGGGAGGTGGGGAGAGCCATGCTTTGAGAAGCCTCAGCAGTCTGAGCCTAAGCTGGAATCTAGGGAGGAGCATAAACCTTTAAACCCCTCCCCTCTGTCCCTTTAATTTTTCTCGAACAAGCTTTTCTTTTAGCTCAGGTGTCACCAGAGCCCTGAGTGAAGTTTTGGGCTGACAGAAGCAAAATGAGGGGGAGTGCAGATCCTTCCAGCAGCAGGGATGGGGGAAACCAGGGAGGAAGGATAGTGCTGGGATATCGCTTTTTTTTCCTGACACAGATGAATGCTCCCATATGTGGGGAAAATAACACTAATTAAATAATGATATAATAACATATTCGACTCTTTCTGCACCTTCACCATCCCCTCCCTCAGGATTTGATGGGAGCTGGTGAGACATTCACTGTCCTTGGCAATGCAGAGTCTACAAATACCTCCTTGGGATGCTTTTCTCATGCTTATTGAGCCTGAGTTTGCCAGGAAAAAAAATCCTACAGGATCTTTGGGGCCAGGCTGCTCCTGCAACCTGTGCAGGTGTGGTGCTCCCAGATGTGCCAGCCAACACGGGCTCTGCTAAGGGTGTGGTTGAGATCCTTGCTTTACAATTTCCTTTTTACTTTAAAACAGGCTGAATCCCTTTCTCAAGTAATGGCTTTTCTTACTGAGAGTTTTTCTGGGGGCTTGCTTTCTGCTGCTGGTGGATAAAACCTTGTCAGAGGGAAAGTCTTCTGGCAGAAAATCCTGCAGTCACCCAATCGCATTTACTGATCTTGTCCTTCCCTGCCAGCATGGAATTTGTAGCCCTAATCGTAATGATTCTCTTGGGAACTGTCCAGATTAGCTTAATCCTAATGTCGCAGGTGGCTCTGGCACCCCAAAAATGGCACCCAATAAAAGTTATATATTCAGAGAAAACCAAGGGAACGTTAGTGAGGAACTATAAACAAGGAGTGATCTCTTCTGACGGATGGAAAAGATGGGGCCCTGTGAGGAGCACTTGCCTTGTGTTTGAATGTCTGAGCATCAGCAGGTTCTGGGTAGATGCTCTTGTTAAAATTTAAAGTCTCTGTTCATGAATTCATATGCTCTAACCCTTCACCAGCATTGCTGGTTTCTTGGTTTCACTTTTTTTTTTTTAACACTCTGTTTTTTTGCCACCAGATTAGACTAAAATCCCATTAAACAAGTCTCAGTGATTGCCCACTGCTTTTCTGAGGGTTTCTCTCCCATTTTCTGGGAATGTTGAAAGAATAGACTTAGTTTAGTTCTAGGTTTAGCTCAGCAGAAATTCAGAGGCATGATGGCGAAGGAAACAAGTTTTTTTTTCCATCCAGCCTGGTACCTAATTGAAACTAACTTAAATTCGCTTCCAAACCCTCCCCAACTTAATTTCACATGATAGGTAACACACGAGAATGTCTCCTTGCATGGGCAAGTCACTTTTTAGGTTAAATTTCTGTTGCAAGGTTTGCCTTGCACTGGGCTCCTGGCTCAAATAAACGGGAGAAGGCTCTTTGGGATTGACTTGCCTTCTTCACCCATCCATAGAGTCAGGATGTGTCTGTTGTCCCCCCACCACCAGGATGGCTCCCACTGACCGTTGCTCCACTGGGGATGAAAAATAAACAGGCTGGGAAAGTGGGATTTAGCTTGAAATGGGATGCGATAAATAACCAGCAGGAGGAGCAGGAGGTTGGGGCAGCGGAGCCTGAAGGAAAATTCCTGTCCCAAAAACCCACTTCGGTCCCCAGTTTTCTTAAGGAAAAACCTCCTGTCTCTTTTATCCCCCCTCCCTGGGGTCGGGACAAGGTTCATCTGTACGAGCCTTTTCCCTTGGGCTGTGCCCTGCTGCTTCTTTTGGGCTCCTTATTTCTTGCCCAGGACCCATTAAGAAGCTGGTTCTTCCCAGTGGGAGGGTGACCTCCCAAAATGATGGTTCCAAATGCTCTGAGTTTTGCATTTCACAAGACTAAACAGAGCAGAGGAAGAGGTTTAGCATTAGATGATGCTAAATGCTGTTTTTTCAAATGTCTAGGTTTTTTTATTTGTGGTAATACTTATTTCCCCACAGACAAAAGGGACAGTGGGTGCAGGATGATGCTGGAAGAGCTGGAGGATGTCATGGGGTTGGATCCATCAGGTCTGTACCCATCTCCCTGGGGTTTGGGAGCCTTATCATGACCAAGTTGCCTTTTTAGGTACCAGCCTTCCTGCTTGGCTCCTGTTTCCTCCTAATTCCTCCCACGATGAGCTTTCCTCATCCAACACCCACTAATCAAAAGCCATCCTGTCTTTGACAGCTCTTGTGCTCTCTCCCTACCCTGTCATTCTTTGCATGGAGCCCCTTGGACACTGACTGGCCTCCTGCCTTATCCCACCATTTATCCCCCATCCCTCAGTGCTGGAGGCTGAGAGAAGGAGGATAACTCTGGTTTCACTCCACCCTGGGGGTGGAGTGAAAGCTTGGAGAAGTGAACACAAGGGCATCAACTGAGCCATCAGCCCGAGCTGCCTGGAGGCAGTGGTGACATCTTTTCCCATTCCTTGGCTTGACTAAGCCCTCTTCCCTCTGGGAAAGGCTGGAGAAGGAGGATTTCTCTCCAGGTGAGCTCTCCCTGGTTGCATGGGAAATGCGGGATCTTCAGAGAGACTCGCAGGTCTGAAGGAGGACTCCACAGATGTGTGAGTTTTCGGCATCCCTTCCTCTGTGGGTACCGTGGTGGGAGGCAGGAGCCACATCCTGCATCCCTGCCATGTGCCTTCCCACACCCCATGCCTGCTCTTCCCTCCCTGGCACTGTCGAGACTCTTCCTCTCCCCCTCAATTATTTTTATTTTATTTTTTTTCGGGGTGCCAATAAAGGCAGACTCCTTTAATCATCCCAGCTTTAAGAGGGAAAAGGGAGAGCACCAGGGAGAGAGTGCAGTGAATTTAGAGACTCATCTTACCCCACCATGTTAATTATCTCGGCTGTAAAAAAGAGGTCAAGGAGAGGAACTCTACTAAATAGGCCGACGTTGGCATGAACAGCTCCTAAAGTGAAGAAGGTAAGACTGAACTTTACTGGAACTTTTTTTTTTCCATCTCTTCAAAAAGCTTCTAGATTAAAGCTCTGATATCCTTTTTGTTGAAATCTCATGGATTCTGAAGCTCAAATGGCTGGAAGGAAGCCCAGATAATTTTTTTTATCCCAGTCACTGAGAGGCTCAAAGGTTTTAAGTCCTGCCCCCATGGTGAATTGCCGAGTATATGGGAATACAGAAGAACCTGGCACATAGGTGTTCTGGCCATTGTTATCGAGAGGGAGAAAAATAAAATAGCTCTCTATGTAGGTCAATGACCTGCTCTTTATTGTCAGTAAAAAATTAAGGATGACCTAAAATCTACTACTCAACAAAAAAAAAATAATAAAATAAAAAAAGAAGGCGAGGTAAAGTAGTCTCCCCCTAATCAAAGAGGAAATGTTTGTGTTACCTAAAGCTTGACCTCCCCAGTCTCTAACTTTAGCAAAGTCTTTGCGATTGAAAAGCAGTGGTCGAAACCTCAAAACCTGTCTGAAATGTCTATTAATTTTTGATCTTTCAAGGGAGTTGGCTTAGTTATTGTAGAAGCCCCCGTAGCGCTGGGCGTAGTTAAGGGTCTCTCAGCATTTCCATTATAAAGCCCCAATATTCAAGGGCTTATAACTCAGCTGTTTCCACGTTGGGTCTGTCTGATCCCCGTGTCGCCGTGTGCTGGCTCACTTGCCGTCCCCCTCCAGCTTCCAGGGGAAGATAACATGCAGATCATTGACTGTGGTTCATTTTTTGTACATACACATATTTTTTTCCAAGCTTGGAAGGGGCTGGCCAAAACCTCTGTGGGCCATGGGCTTCTCTCCACACACCCAGGTTGGTTTGGTTACCCCATCTTTTCAGGGGGAGAGCAGGCTGGTGAAGCCTGAAATCATGGAGTCACAGGGAATTTAGGATGGCTTTGGGGGTCTGGAGACTGGAGCTTTAAGGTATGAAGGGAGCTCAGGTGAAGGAATTAAAGCCAGCTCCTCATGAAAAATGACAGCTGCTTGCAGCACCTTTCCTTGTCCATCCTGCTCCTTCCAATCCTCATCTCATCAAGAATGTGTTTGATTCATCCCTGGATTTTTGGCTGAACCAAAATTTGATTAATGCTTGATTTTTGGCTGCCTTGCAGAGACTCTTATTTACAGGCTGGGATCAAGATATTTACATCTGCAAATCTTTCCTCTCTGGCTGTTTTCCTTCTTCAGAGCACTTTCCCTGTGACCTGGTCCATGGCATGCTGGATCTGCAGTGGGAACTCTTTCACCACCAGCTGTCTGAAGGGGAGAGGATTGAAGACAGGGTGGCTTTTCATGGAAGCTGGCAGCTGATGGAATTCACTGTGGCCCTAAGCAGTTTCATCAGGATATCAAATGGCTGAACCCTTTATATAAAAAAAAGGAAAATATCCTGATTGCATGTGTCTAATGATCCAGGCTAATGAAGTCCTACAGAGACATACATGTGTGCATAAAATCCTGGTTTTTCTGTGTTTTTTCAACACAACTTTTATGCTCATCTGTGTGATGCTGTTTCAGTGTGAGACATGGATTCACAGGATGAGCCTCAGCCCTGACTATAAAAGTGGATCCGTACGTGGCTTTTGTGGTGTGAGGAGGTGAAAGGATTGTTCCACATCCCACAGTTCCTGTTCCTTCATTCCTGGTGCCAGAATTTTAGGAGGAGCAGGTGCCCTGATCAACACTGATGTCCCTCGAAGGTGAGGTTGTCATGGGTTGAGGAGCACAAGAGGTTGGGATGACCTGTGAGTCCCGTGACTGGACCCATCCTAAGTCTCTGCTGGGGAAAGTGTGTTGGACCTGGGGTGCAGAAAATGCTGATCATGGGATAAATAGTCAGGAAAGAGGAGGAAGGAAAAGCGTGCAGAGCTGGGTTGTTCCTGTCTGTGGGAAGGAGACTTGGGCTGTACAACAAGCCTGGCACCAAAACGTCCTTTTTTGTCTCTGCTGTTGCAGTTGGGAGATGCGGGAGCATGTGGAAAGCCTCGCCATGGACCATGGCATCTTTTTTTACACCCCGCAGGCAACACCACTGGGGTCTGTGAATGGAATCACAGAACGGGTTGGGATCGTTCCACTCCCTGCCATGGGCAGGGACACCTTCCTCTAGACCATGTTGCTCAGAGCTTTGTCCAGCCTGGCCTTGAACACTTCCAGGGATGGCATCAGCAGGGGGATGCTGACGGGGATAAACCAGCTCCAGACACCGTTTTTCCCGCTTTTCTCTTGGCTCCCTGGCAGCTTTGGGTGCTCCCAAGGGCCTGGTTACACTTGGTGGCTTCTCTGACAGTGTGGTTGGCGAAAGGGGAAGCAAAACTCCCTCAGTGTGTGCATGCCCAAGAGCAGGATTTCATACGGCATGAGCTAAGTAAGCCAACACCCTGCCTGCAAACAGCTGCCTGGGCCATCCTGTGTGCCTAAAGGGCAGCTCACAAATTCCCTGGGAACATAAAAGCTGTCTTTGCTGGGAATTCAGGCACTCAAGCTGGGTGGGACCATGTCAGGAGGGTGATGCAGGGCTGGGCATGGGATGTGTTGGGTTTGGGCACAGCTGGAGTGAGGCATTGCCTTTCCCATCCGCTCCAGGACCTCTGTGACCATCAGTAATCTACTAAGCAGGGTGCTCTGGGAGCATCTGGGACCACGGGGAGCACCTGGTGCCGTGAGCAGCATCATCTCAGGGGCAAAGGAATCAGGTACCACTATCCTGGGAACATCTTATTCCTCCCAGGTAGGACCAGACTGCTCTTCCTGAGCCCCTGCATGAGGAATTTGGGCTGTGAGCCCTCTTGCAAGCATTCCTAAGCTAATGTCTAATCCCAACCTGAAAAAATCATGTGGATGCACAGATTATACACTGCCCTGCCCCTCTGGTGGGTTAGTACGTGCAGAAGGGAAGAAAATATTAGAAGTGATGAACATTTACGGTTAGAATTGCGGTCACAGCCAGCCAACAAGAAATCAGCCACCTCAGGAACACTTAAGGCACTTAAGTGCACTGTACCTTTCCTATTCAAGGTTAGTAAATACCTGTTTATTTAATTTTTCTGGACTGGCCTTTAAAGGAAAAGTACCTGAGAGTCCATGAGATGCTTGGCTTTTCACTTGCCACTCCAGCTCATTTTTACTGATCTCAAAAACCAGGTTGACATCTTGATGGTATCGGTCAGTCAGGACTCGAGGCTCCTCAGGCCTCCCATGACCAGGGCTGTGTAATACCTGCTGACAGGAGCAGGAGCTGTATCCAATTTGGCAGAAATCTGCAGCTTTCCTGTTGGAGGTTCTGGTAACTCGCCCATTCCTGTGTTTCCCATGTGTGTAGGTCCTGGCTGAGAGGATAGATGGGCTTTTATAGTTCATTGTTTCTATCCTCCTAGGCTCATTGTCTAATTATAATCCAGTTAAGGCTCTATTGTGTTGCATTTATAACTCCAGCAGGGTCAGATGATGATGGGCATGGGGCACAATGAGGGTCAGACGGTCACCAAGCAGCACCTTTGGAATTAAATTACTAGTTTATTTGCAGGCAGCAAGAAGATGGTGCCTAGTGTNAAAAAAAAAAAAAAGGAATTTAGTCCATGGCTGTATGCCCATCCACATATAACCTTATTTGTGTTCTCTGAGCTCTGGGAAGTGTTTTTGTTTTTTTTTCCCTCTGCCCAACACTCTATTTCTTTTTTCTTTAAGGTTCTCATTTACTTTCCCAGTCTCGTGGATGCTATATGGAAAAATCTGGGCAATGTGCTAGCAGCCCAGCCTGGAATCCTGTGTCTGTGCAGGGATGCAAAAGCCAGTGAGGTACAAATCCGCACTGGGCTTTGGTAGGGGAGGCTGCTCTCCCAGACAGTGCCTTGTACGGGAGAGGGAAAGCACCCACATTCTCCTGCCATTTGATACCAGCAGAGAATTCCTGGCTTGTGGCTCCTTCCCTCAAGGTCACAGGAGAAACCCATGGTGGGGACCATGGAATACAGCTTGGCATCTCGTGACGTGGAGGCTCTGGGTGACACAGCCTCACCCTCCCAGACACCTTTAAGGGCAGTAAACCTGATCAAACCAAACTTTGGGAAGATGTTAAACCACAGGTGGAGGGACTGTTAGAATGCTGCGTGGTTCCCTTTGTGTGGAGTCAGCCTCAGGCTGGAAGAAATGTTTGGAACCTTCCTGGTGATCCTGAGCCTCTCTGTGCCAACCTGGGGCTGATACACTCGCACTGCCAGAGCCACCTGAGGTTTCTCTCTGTGTTTCTTTCCTCAGCATGGCTGTGGTGACATCCACCTCCAGCCCTGGAGATGTTGGGAAGGGCATGGAGCCACAAAAACTCCACAGTGTGTCCATCCAGGATGGGGGTCGTGCTGAGCAGGGGAGGGTCTGAGTTGTGAGTCCCCTGCCTTGAAGTCCTTATTCAGAGGAAGTAGCACTGGAAGATAATTTGAGGTCGGCCTAGGTGATATTCCCTATTTTCTCATCTCTTCCCCTTCATCTCTTGGCTAGCATTCCCACCTGGCTGTCCACAATTGCTCCGTTGGTTTGTAGCCTCCAATCCCCCTAATTTTTCTCTCTGCTTTCAGTACTTGTGACTATTCTGCTGCATTCAGCCTTTCTGTGCCCGTTCCCCCTTCTGGTACTAACTGAGCCACCTCCTCAAATGATTGTTCTGTTATGAAAAACATCCTCTAGGTTGTTTTATCCCCTGGGGTCCTTCAGCCAGCACAGGAGGTTTGGAGACTCAGGGATAGTTTTCCTCAGGAACTTGCCCCGGTTCGTGTTTCCACAGCCCTGGCTTGGTCTCCCTCTCATTAGCAACCCTGTCATATTTTTGTGGTGGTGTGGAGGAATCCTGCCTTCAACATGTCCTCGCTCATACCAAAAGGATCACCTCCCCATGGCAGGGATCATCTCCCCGGCTATATTCAGCAGAGAGCCCAGACCTCCTCGGTCAGACCCGGGCTAATTTTGCTAGGGGATGTGTATGTGTGTGTCTGGCATTAAATTGTCATTGAGAGTGTGTTGAAATACCCTGTGACCCTTCTCATCAACCTTTTAATCAACGTCTATTTCCATACAGCACTCACATCTTGGGTCAGGGTAATGACAGGATTAACAGGGTTGCTGAAGGAGGGGGTTAAAAATAGCTCAGGCCAGCAAGAGTAGAGAGGAAAAGTCCCCTTGGAGCTGAGTGGCACATAAAAACTCAGGAGCCTGAGCTCCTGCCAGCCCAGCCAAGTGCTGTTTCCACTGAGGAGTGGAGAGTGGTGTGAGTGATGAAGTGATACTGCCTTGGATTTAAGGGGAATGTGGCTGTACAGGCAGCTGTGCTTTGCTGCAGAGAGGAGCTGGCAGCTAGGACACCTCTGGGGCATCCTGGGGCTGGCCAGGAGGTGGAGGGAGAAGGTCACTGGTGGGGTTTAGAAGAAAAATAGGGAGAGTTCAGCTGCTTTTAAACTACTTGCTGCCTTCAGGCAGTGATTTTGGATGGTGGAGGAAGGCTGGAAGCCCTCAAGCCTTTCCCCTGCTGTGCTGCACAGCTTTAGGCACATCACCTGTCATCAAGCTTCCCTGAGGGTCTGAGGGCCTGATCCTGCATCAAATTAAGCCTGGGAACATCCTGAGGTGTCCTTATTTCAGAAGAGATGCTCCTGCACAGACCAGAGCCCCAAATATGGGTGAGGATGAGCACTTCGTTAACAGTAGCCTCGCACTCGTTAATCTCTAATGCAGGGGGGGGAGCATCTTAACCTTCTCCCTGCATCCTGTCGGCAGAGCACATCTCATTTAACAAAACATTAAGCATTTTCCTTCCTCAGATCAAGTGTACCTATTAATAATGACTTAAATTGCCTGCTCTGCCTTCGTGTTATGAGGAAAACTCATTCCTGGCACAGGCAAGCACGTGATACACAGCAGCAAAACAACTTCAGCACGAGCTTGTTCCCCAAGTTCAGCTGCCACAGAACTTAATCCTCACTCAAGGGAGACCTCGGCCCTGCTGCTTCCAAAAACCCAGGAGGCTGCCCTAAAAAATCTGGTGAGCCCAGCTGTGCCAGGGTGCAGAGCTCCTGCCATGGCTGCTTTGATTTACAGCTGCACTTTGGCAGTGGAGAATGACATTATTATTATTTTTCCAGGGAAATTTCCAGCCTTGTGCAGGACCCTGGGGGCTGGCTGCCTGTGGTGCTGCCTCCCCAGTTTAAAGCTTGCACCCCTTCTTAACCCCCCAAATAATTCAGGTGAGGTCCCAGTGGTGCTGTGTCCCCTCTGGCACCCCATGGCTGTGGGATCAACAGGTATCCAGGCAGGATGGCAGTGCCACCACACCACAAAGTGAACCATGACTGCCCAAGCCTACCTTGGAGGGATGTGAGGGCGGCTTTCCCAGGCGATGCTCGCTGACCCCTCCTGGATCACCATCCCACCAATTCCCTCTCTCTGAGCTAGGTGCCACCTTGCAAACAGCCAGCCTGCCCCTGCCACGTTCCCTCGCTGGTATTTCCAGCTCCATGTGACAGCACTGCCCTGTTAAGTGGCTGGGCCATGGGATGAACGAATGACTGCCAGGACACACGTCCCTGTTCCCCAGGGACAGGGGAGTCACGATTTTCACTCCGCCCCTAAAAATACTTGTGCAGATGCAATTGCACGAGCAGAGATTGCTGAGCTGCTGCTGCTCAGCTCTTCTTTTAAAACTGCTGCCTGGTGAAATATAAACTTGTCCCGAGGCTGCATTGATTTTGTCCAGTTTTTATTGGAAATTAGATCATATTTAAACATTTCCCTTTAACAGCTCTATATAATGTGGAAAGGTTCTGTGCTACACTAGTTTATAGTGGCCCTTCTTTGTCAGACATGAATAATTCAATAACCCCCCCCCCCAAAGTCTTTCCCATTCTCATAACTATACACAATTTTCCTTTTTTCTTCCCTTTTCCTATCAATTATAGGAATTAAAAAATAGCTCAACTAAAAATAGAAGTTTTCTCTTTTCCCCACCTCCCCTCTGAAGAGCTACAGTTTTCTTAATTATCCCCCTGGAATTCAATCCTGGGGCACATCCTCTTTCAGAGATGAAGGGGAACCCTCCCAATTACTTAACCCCTGAGTTATGCACTCATGGAATGTCACCCTATGTGCCAGTCTGGCAAACCAGCATGAACTGACCCTCCATCACGTGTCCCTTACATTTATGAGGCCAGGTGATGGCATTTGCTGATTAGCAGCTCAAAGCAAGGAGACAGGGTTACTTTTAGCAATCACCCTTGAGGTGGCTGTTTTGGGGTTGGAGAAGTTGTGGACTGTCGGGTTGTTTTCCCTTTAGTCTAAAATATTAAAGTCCCTGGGCTGTGAGCTTCAAAGTGCTCGGGGTGAGCAGCACGAGTGGGTGCAGACATAGGGCTTTCATAGAATCCCAGAATGGTTTGGAATGGAAGGGACCTTAAAGTCATGGAAGGGCCTTTAAAGCCCATCCTGTTCCACCCCCTGCCCTGGGCAGGGACACCTCCCACTATCCCAGGTTGCTCCAACCTGGCCTTGGACACTTCCAGGGGTGGGGCAAACACAGCTTCTCTGGGCAGCCTGTGCCAGGGCTTCCACTCCACAGAAAATGCCCTCAGAACCATGCAGGCATTTTTGTTGGTGCACTGTGGCAGAGAAAGGTTTAGCATTCCTGCTGCATGGGTTTGCTCAGTTGAGCCAGTGCTGCAGTCAATGCTATCCCATGGCTTCTAGTGCAGGAGGGTTCAAGGGGGTGACCCCCACCCTTGCCAGGTGCTCTGTGGTCAGTGGCATCCCATGGGAAGAGGAGAGAGGGAATGATTGCAGAGAAGTGAAGTAGAAGAGGAAGGTGGAAGTGATTAGAGGCTCCTTGCAGGATCCATAACACAGGATTCCCTCCTGGGATGAGAGGCACTGTGTGCCACATGTCACCGCCACTACTCTCAGGCTGCCTACCTAAAAAGGGTCTTGTAAGTGATTATAGGGTGAGAAGACAGTGCTGGGTACACCAGGACTCAGACCCTGCACTAGTGGAAACCGGAGCAGATTCACTCTGTTCCCTGGATGGAATTCCACTAGGAGCAGCACTGCTATCGTTATGGGAGGTAGAAGCAGAAGAATGGCACCACAAGCTTCAACAAGCCCTTCATTTGGTTTCATGCCGTCCAGTGCTCCTTTGGTCCTGAGCATAATTAATTTTCAACACCTGAAAGTGTAAGGTGGTTGTGGAAGTTATTTATGGATCGGAGGATCTGTTTCCCAGGCACACCCGAAATAGAAAGTTAATGGAGAAAATTACTTGCCCTCTGGGATGCAGGAGAACAAACCCAACTACACCTTGTTGCCAATATCCATTTCTGAGGGATTGATTTATTCCTTACCAGTGGACACATCTGAACTTTGCTTGTCAGCACTAATTAGTGGGGACTCGGCCCCAAGCTCATCAGGACTCTGACCTCTCCTCGCTGCAGCTGCACTTAACGACAGAGCCATCTGGTTTTCCTGCTCGGTTCTGCCCCCATTCCTGCCCCCCTTCCCATCACTTGTGGGGTACGGGCTGGAAACGCCGCCTCGGAAATTACAGGTTGGGAAGAGGCGGCCAGTTCTCGGGGCCCGGCTGCGGCACCTGGACCATCCATCACACGGGTGAGCTGCCAGCACATCGCCCCCGCTGCCATTCCCTGCCCTGAACCCCACACTGAACGTGTCGGGTGGTTGTGGCAGCCAAAGAGGAGGGCTGGCCCTTTGGGATGTCCCTGTTCCCGGGAGGAGCGGGATGCGTGGGGTGCAGGGGGCTGGGATGTCACCACCAGGTCAGGGACATCTCAGAATGGGGAACTTGATCGTGGTGATGGAGCAGGGATGGCTTTGTTAGTCTAAAATGAAATGGTGGCTCAGGGCAGGACCCCACTTCAGAATTTTGCGTGGGCCAGAAAAGACACTGTAAGGTTTGGGCATGTTTTGGGACCGTGTGTGTCCACACTCGTGATGCTCAAATCCACTCCGATGGCAAAGAAGAGGTGAGACAACAGGGAGACCCCAAATTTTAGGCTGGACTGATACATTTCAACGTTTCTCCCTGCCCGTCACCCCCGTGCTGCCTTAGAGGCTTTTTGGGAGCTGAAGGATGGCATTTGGGATGGAGCCGTCTGAGTGCCAAGTGTGAGCACCATTAATTACAGCAATTATGGGTGTCAGTTCCCAAACTTCATGCTGAATGGGGTTAATGGCTTTGCTGGCCAAAGGCTCATTTGCATGATTCCCATCTCCTCCTTTGAATCTCTCAGCCTGTTCACTGCTCCAATCAATCCTAACAAGAGGATGGAATTGCACATTTGAACATCTCAAGCTTTCACTACTGGCTTGGCCCATCATACCCCATCCAGTCTTAATGGCTGATACCTAGATTTTCCTTGCTCTCCAGATAGTCTTTCACACAGAATTACACACAGAATTAATAAGGTTGGAAAAGACCATTGAGTTCATCATGTCCAACCTTTACCTAGGTTAGCAACCTATCCAACATCAGTCTAACATCTATACCATCTAAACCATTTAAACCATCTAAACCATACCACTAAGTTCATCATCTAACCTATCCTTAAACACATCCAGGGACGGTGACTCCACCACCTCCCTGGGAAGCCCATTCCAGTGGGGGATCACTCTCACTGTGAAAAAGTTCCTCCTGATATCCAACCTAAACCTCCCCTGACGCAGCCTAAGACTGTGTCCTCTCGTCCTGTCACTGGGAGCCTGAGAGAAGAGACCGACCCCCGCCTGACAGAAGAGACCGACCCCTGCCTGCCTACAAACCTCCTTTCAGATAGTTACAGACAGCAGTAAGGTCACCCCTGAGCCTCCTCTTCTCCAGGCTGAACAATCCCAGCTCCCTCAGCCGCTCCTCATAGGGCTTGTGCTCCAGCCCCTTCACCCTTTCCTCCCTTCTTTCTTTTTGTTTCTTTCCTTTCCCTCCCTTCTTCTTGGAGTTTGATCTTGAGTTATTTTTACTTAGAAAGACAAAGGCTTTGAAAGGCTCCATTAAGGAGCCCTTGGGCGGAGAGCTATGGTGGCTTCTCCTCGTTGTGACTCAAAAAAGGACAACAAATTATACGCCTGAGATGGAAATGTCCTCCCCTGCCACGTGTGGCTGTTCATCAAGGGACCTTTCCCTCTCTTCACGAGCAGGTCAGTGGGGCAGCAAGGACTTCGCAGAGATGCTCACATCCCTTGGGACACGTTCAGTCTCTGTGATCATCAATATTATTTTTGCTCCCAAAGTGCACATTTGGAAAGAAATGTCCAGAAAAGGCTTCACGCAGCGGTCACACAGCTGGGATCCCCCGGACACTGTGGGAGGTAAATGATTAACGGGAAACACCTGAGGCTCAACCTGCCTGGGAGCACCAGGTGAGTCGAGTTTGCAATTTGCAGGTGAGCCATGGAGTGGATAAACGCTTCGATCCCACGCCACCGTGGGTTTGGCTGGTTGCCTGGAGGGTTTGAGTGGTTTTTGGGGTGAAGCAGCACATGTCTGGCCCGCTAACCATACGCTGGCTGTATCCCTATAGAAGCTGCGACCCTTCAAGGACAGGGAGGCGAGTTCCTTTTGGTTGTTTTTCTGTGTCGCTGGTACATGGCTTTCATCTGCAGGTTTCCTCGGTCCAGTTCGTTGTTTGCTTGGGCTCTGGTGCTGCAGCTGCAGTAGATGACTTTCTTGCTAGTTTGAGCAACTTAAAGCATGGAAACTTTTGAGGAGAGTCAGAGCTGTGTGAAACTGTGGTTTTGGCTTTGATGATGTGCAGAGGAGATTAGGGATAAATCGCTTTTCAGAGGACTAGGGAAACGAGAATAGGGTGTGGAGTTGGCGTTTCCCCTCCTTTGGCTTTAAAGCTGCTGGGCAGATGGGAGCAGAGCCTGGCAGTGCCCTGCCCTGGTTTGGGAGAATCCAGGAGCAGAGTGCGAACCTTTCCCTGCTCCTAGGCTGGCACATCCCCTCTTATTTTTCCCTGCTGTGCCAAGAAATGGGGCTCTAGCCACGAGGCTGTGTTTTTGCAGGAGGGCAGTGGCAGCTAAAAAGGGGCTGGTGCTGATTTGCTCTGCAAAAAAACCAGGCCCTCTTCCAAGGTGTCCTCTCAGGGTGGCATCTTTTTGTCATGGAGTTTTGGAATTTGCCAGAGATGTGTGGCCACCGTGCCTTTGGTTGTACCAGGCTTGAGTGGTGGTCTCTGGAAATCACAGTTGGCTGGGTCCGACTGGAGAAACCCGCTTTCCTTGCAGGGGACAACCCCATGTGCAAAGCTGAGTAGGAGCCTAAAATGATTTGGGGATTTTATGCAGCTTGTTATCTTAGGTGTAAGGTTTCTTTTTTTTTATCTTTTTTAAATCCCAGCAAGAAATAATCCTCTTTTTCTGGTTGGAATAGAAATGGCTTGATGCCACGAGGCAAAAAATAAAAGAAAGCTCTACCTGGTGCTGCGATGATTTGCAAGGCTAGTGAGAGACTACAGAAGGCATTTTCAAATAGACTCCGATATTTTCAGTGCTTGAAGAGGGCCCGACTACACGACACCTTTTTTGAAGCCCTGATTTACAATGGACCCAGGCTGAGTGCATTATAATTTGCTGCTCGAAGTTCCAAAGTCGCAGTAGTTTCGATAATGAGGAGAAAAACCCTAATATGATGAGACTTTTTTTTTTTGAGAGGGGAGGGGGAAGGGGTATTGTGTTTAATGAAAAGCTAAAAATGTGCTAATTTGTAAGTCCTGTTGTGGTAGTGGCGTTGGAGGCTTTTGAAATGCGTTACTGACTTAGGGAGTATTAAGGAAAAATGACATTTTGCTACTAGCAGAAAAGTCAATTATAATGTTTCCACACTTTAGAAAATTGCTGATGCAGGATGGGAGTTAATAGAACAGTCAGCTTCACTTTGTGTTACCAGATTTGGTGTGTGTGTGTGTGTGGGGTGGAGAGTTGCTGAGAAATGTTTTTTAATTCTGATGGCAACTTTAATAAGCTACCACAGGTGCTGTGTGTTTGGGACTTATCTCAGTGAGGGCCTGCTACAAGGAGGTGTATTCCCTTGGTTGTTCCCACCTAGAGCTGGTCTGTTTGCCAGCCTGGCATGATGCAGAGAGTGCCCAGGAGCAGGGAAAATGAGCATAAATAACAGTTTTAGGGGGATTTTGCAGTCGAGTTATCTCTCCCTGATGGTGGAGGAACACGTGCCAAAGCACTGAGCCTGGAGCTGTCTCTTCCCAGCACTTTGCAAAAGAGTCCTGGTAACTTACTGAAAACCATTTAAAGCAAGAAAGAGGAGGAAACAGCTGTCCTTGCCCACTGTGCTCTCGACGGAGCTTTTCCCCATCTACTGCTGTTTTTTTTTCTCCAAGAAACTTTGCCTAAGCTCCTGGAGAAAGGAAGGTGGAAGCTCTAGGAGACCCACTGTTGTTGCCAGAGAGTTTTAGTGGTGGTGATAAAAATCCCAGTGCTGGAGGAGTCTGCTTTCAGGAAGGCAGGGACAATCCTAATAATCCCCTCTCTAAATTGGTACAGGCAGAATAGCTCATGAAGACCTGGCAGGGATCAGAGCCAAGGGCTGGCACTGCTGTTAGCAGCATCTGATTAAAGGGCTTCGGTATAAGCCAGGGACCTAATAATATCTGAGCACGTTGTGGAAACACTGCCTTTGTGGCAGTTGCATCCCTGGGAGCTCCTGGCAGGAGGAAGATGTGTCTCCTTCCTGGGTGTCAACAGGGATTGTGCCTGGGATCTGCAAAGGGACTGGTGTGCCTCTCCTCTGAGTGCTGTAGGGTAGTGTGGAGGTGACGCCCCATCATAAAGCACAGAATGATCCGGGTCAGAAGGAACATTAAAACTCATCCCATCCCAGGCCCTGTTGCAGGCAGGGACACCTTCCACTATCCCAGGTTGCTCCAAGTCCCATCCGATCTGGCCTTGGACACTTCCAGGGCTGTCAGCCACAGTTTCTTCGGGCACCCAGTGCCAGGGCCTCCCCATGCTCATAGGGAAACATTTCTTCCCAATATCCCATCTATCCCTGCCCTCTGGCAATGGGAAGCTGTTCCTTCTTGTCCTTTCACCCCAAAGTCCCTCTCCAGCTCTCTTAGAGCCCCTTTATGCACTGTAAGGGGCTCTAAGGTCTCCCCAGAGCATTCTCCAACACCCCAAACTCTCTCCTGACTGGGCTCCATTTGATTTGGTTTCTCACTCATCCCATGAAGGTAAATGTCTTGTGTTTCTCAGGCTTACAGACAAGGTTTAAATCTGTTGGCAGACATCTGATATCTGATTCAGGGTATATCCGCTACACACCTCAAATCCAAATTATGGCCCTTTTTAGTCTTTCGGCATTTCCAGTTGATGAAGGTGTATTGGCTACAGCTTGAGTTTCTGCTCTGGCTGCTTTGGTTGATGGCCAGTTGATGGGGATTGGGGGTTACTGGTGTTGTGGGGAACTTGTGCTACAGAGTTGTGGGCGACAATGGCTCCCAAGAGTGTCCCCTGTTGGGGATGGGGGCTCAGTGCTCATTGCCCATCACCCAGGACCCTGCAAAGTTGGGCCTGAATCATGGGCTACTGCTCCAAGTGTGGGCTCAGGGGCTTTATTTAAAGCACATTAAAATCCACAGGGCTGGGTCATGCCATGACTTTATTGCTTCTGGGAAAGTGAAGTCACCCTTCTCTTCCTCTTCCAGGTATTTCAAAGGGGGTTCTTGCTTAGTGTGGTTAAAGCAGAAAGATGGGGAGTGAGCATGAAGACTTTTTTAAGCCATGTAGCTCTCCTGGGTTTGGAGGAAGCAATTAAACCAATTAATTTATTGGTAAATTATTTTATGATGAAGTACAAAATAACTGCAATGAAATGCTGACATTCGCATTAATACCAAATTAGTTACTGTATTATGACTGTTCTTACAATGAATGCCCAGTAATTTAATAGTAATGGGACATTTAAATAATTTAGCTGATAAGTCTCTAGATCACTTAGATATATAAATGAGCATGACAGCTTCTTCTCTCAACTTTGCTGGTGCTGCTGGATTACCTCCTACTGCCACACCAGGAGGCAAAGAAGCCTGTCCCCCTTCTCTGCTATCCCTTAAAACTCACCTCTTGCTGGAAATAAAGTGGGGATCAGGGTGTAACAAAGGAGGTTTTCCTTTTCCATCAGATCTTGCGATTGCTGTGGCTGCAGAGTGGAGTGGAATTGCCCTGTGTTGGGCTTAGCAAAGCCACAGTCTACTTTTCTCTCTCTTTCTATGTGAAAGATCTCTGTGTAGAGAAGCTGGAGGAGCATCTCTAGGGGTGTTCCCGTGAGAGCACTACTCAGCCTCACAGGGTTGGAGATCCACCCAGGGCCGTTGAATAATTCAGCCATTGACACTGAAATTACTGTGTGTTGGCTCTGCTTGATGCAGCTGCTTCATTTTTCAAGTAGCTGCACTTTAATAGTAATTATAAATAACGTTAAAATTATTTCTCATTCTTCCCTCATGCCTGTGAGAGGACTCTCCAATGGAAAGTGAGGGCTTGGTAGCTACACAGGGCAAGGTTTTCTGCTTTATAGAATCCTAGAACAGCTGGGGTTGGAAGGGACCTTAAACATCATCTCATTCCCTCCCTGCCCTGGGCAGGGACATCTCCCGCTATCTCAGGTGGCTCCAACCTGGCCTTGGACACTTCCAGGGATATGGGGCAGGCACAGCTTCTCTGGGCAACCTGTGCCAGGGCTCACCATCCTTGATTGACACTTTGTCACCTCCTGCACCCACGGAGCCGTTTATGGATCCCCCAGCCATGGCTTCCAGATCCCCACGGAAAACAAGACCTGCAGTTTACACTGCAAGTACCAACCATTGCATGCTATACTTACAGGATAAATTGCCTAGTGCTTTTCCCCCTTCAGCTGGTGAATAGTGTGTAGATACTGCAGGTCTGTGCCCTGTGAACACATGTGGGATGGCAGGAGGCTCAGCATCCTTCCTGGATGGGATCAGAGTCGTGCCCTGGAGATGGATGGTGCCAGTCACTGTATTACTTTGCCACTGAGATTGCACTGAACCTGCTGAAATATGAGTTAATGGGCTTGCTTACGTCCTACCTAAATGTGGTCTTTTCATCACATCACATTCTGCTGTCAAACCTGTTGTGGAGAGGAGTATTCCACTGTCGGCAAGATTGAGGACAGAATTATCCAAATTAGTTTCCCTGCAGATGAGAGCAGAGATGAGGTTTTCTAACGTAACTCCTGTTGCCTCTTTGGAGAGCCTGGCTTCTCTCCCCGAGGATGAAGTTAAATGTGCCTTGTTTTATAAAATTGGGATATGCTGCCAAAGTTTGTAGCTGTTCTCTTGCAAGTGATTAAATCCAGGGACTGGCAGATCATGGGAGGTCTTTTGTGTGGATCATGCAGCAGCTGGATTCCTGCTGGGCTGGCTGTAGAATGACTTGTGTGCACTGAAAAAGTCCTGAGGAGTTACATAGAGGAGCAACCCTTGTGATGTCTTGAATTTGTCCATGATACAACCAAGTATCTCCTTGGCAGGGCTGGAGGTGCAGCCTCGAGGTTGGACAGGTGAAATCATGGGGAGCCCTGCACCAGAAAGCAAAATATAGCCAGAAGCCCAGAGAAAGCCCAGACCGAGATGGCTCTGTCCTATGTGCTGCAACAGCATGGCAGCCTATTCTTCCAGGGAGAAAATTCCCTTTGATAACCAGACCCATTCAGTTCCCTCGTCTGTGTGCAATGATACGATTTCTTGAATAGTTTTGTGTGCAGTTAGTTACTTCTAGGAACTCTCCTAGGCCTTTTTTCTCAGGCATTCCTATTTCCAGGAGCATCTTTTCCCACTGGATTTCCCCTTAGGAGCAGGAGATGCTCAATACCATCCCTTTTCCAGCAGCTTCCTACAGCGGTGTTGCCTTTCTTGTACCTCCCAGCTTCTCCATACAGGTATAGAGAGGTCCTTTGACTCCCTGGGGTTGGTGTGCCTTGTGTTTCCAGGTAAATAGGTATTGCCAGTTGCCTGTTGCCAATTCCACACAGGAACGCTGTAATCAGAGGTGAAAACAGGGATTTGTGGCTCTTACTTCTGAAAAGATCCTGGGGAATGTGATCCTGTGCTTGACATAGAGGTGGTGCTGGCCCCAACAGTGTCACGTAGCAAACACATGTCCCAAAGCTTTAGGGTGTCCTAAGCACTGTTTAAAAAAATTTGCTTCCCAGATGTTGATTTGTGAGTAAACAAGGTACATTAAGCAGCAAACAAGGTCATTAGGGGTTGTTTTCTACAGCAAAATAGATCCTCAGGACATCCACCGAAATTAGCTTGGCTTTTGTTCTGCTTATTCGTGTTCTCTGGTTAACACCCACAAATGTGAATTTCTCCATGATAAGGCATCAAAAAGTGAAAGTGCTGGTGTCTCATGCAGCTGTGTAAATAGCCAGCCTGTGGTAGATTGCATTAAGTGTCTCTTAATCCATCCCAATTAAAAAGCAGTCTTTATAGCTGTAATAGTTTTACTGAGAACTGTAAAGTGTTAGACCTACAGATATATAAAGCAGTTAGTTTTATAAAGCATATAGGACATTAAAGTAATGAAAGGCATTAACGTGACATCAATTTTTAAGGAGAGTTACTTGCTGAAATAAATGAGTGTAGCCTAAAAGTTGATGGCATGTAACAGTCCTGAGTGATGAACCCTTCTGCCCCCTAAAATCTCTTAGAATAAATAATGCTTCAGTGAGTCAGTGGTTGTTAACTCTTTATTCTCTGAGAGATACATGTCACACATATTTTTTTAAAAACATTTTGAAATTCAGTCAGAAAGGAATTCTCTTTCCTAGAATACCTGTAAGTTTAGGTGCATTACTCTGCCAGGTCTGCTTTCCTAATGTCTTCTCCCTTTCCAGTGAAACAGAGCTGTGATTGGTGTTGCCAGATGCAAAATTCTCAAGGAAATTGCTTTCTCCCCTTCTTTGCTTTTTGTTCCTCTGCTTCCTTTTTTGCCAGTGCCGTGCTCCAGGCTCTCCCCAGCGGTGTCTTGGCATACCAAGCCTGAGGGATCAAAAAGCATGTGAAGGTTTTAATAAAATTAAAAAAGAAAGACCCACTTAAATGTTTTACTGGTATAATGGAGCATTCCTTAAAAAAACCAAACCTCCTAAAATCCAAACTGGCTTGTGGAAAAGCTGAAATTAAATCCTCAGATCTCCTGAGAACATTATTGTTCCAAGAAGTACAGCAGTTGATTGAAGTGAGTCTCATTAACAGGACTACTTAGCTGGGCCATTTGTGTTGCTATAGCTATGGAAATGTTAGAACTTCCACGATCAAGCCTATTTCCAGGGAATATAGCTCTTGTCAAAACTCCCTCTGCTCTGAACTTGGCAACAGACAAATCATACATTTTTCGTGGCTCTGCAAATCGATCCAGACAGTTTTGATTTCAGTGAGGGAGCTTAAGAAGCAAAACAAACCCTGAACATTAAAAACCTGTTTATTACTTTCAGATGCCTGTTCACAGGCCTGTGACTTGTAAATGATTTTGGTACAGTTGCTTTGCAAACTTGCCAAGCTCCCGGACTGTGATGTCAAGGAAGCAGCTCTAGGCCATGTGAAAATAATGTGAAGTGAAGGAGAAGGTGATGCTTTAAAGCTACCAGTGGGTAGGCAAAACTCTTTCCCTGGCCAGGAACCTTTCTCGACAGGGTTCTGCCTGTACCAGAGATGAAAACGTCACCAGGTGTTGACATGATGGATAAAATGCCTTCCTTCTTGGTCACGGGTCACTATTCAGTGCCACAACTGTGACTCCTCTACCCTTCACTTGTGCCCTTGACATCTTCATCCTCCCTTCCAAGGTGGCCTTTTTCATCCAAAATGCTGCCTCCAGCTTAAGCCTGATCAGGCAGCCCCCAGGAATTTGCCCTGGGGGTTTCCAATTTGCCCAGCATATGTTACAGGCTGCAGCAAGAGAAGCAGCTGGGAGAGGACACACTGGAAGGGTACAGGGATGAAAAGTCCCCGATTTTCATCTCCTGCCTCCAGATGGTCCTTCTTGGTGTTAGGCTTCTCAAAGACCCTCAAAGGGTCCCAGAAAGGGCTGATGATGGACATCCTGCAGATGAAATATTGTCAGCAGGCGTCTGACAGGGGTCCAACGCTCAGCTGGCTCTAGGCAGCCCTAACACTGTGATCTCTGCTCTATCAGGATTGGCTGAGCACTCCTCCCAAAACACTGTCCTCACTGATAAACACATGGCCCAACCACTTGTGTGTCCACACAATGGCACGGGTGGTGCTGGGGAGGAACACCTGGGCCCTCAGTGCATGGACCGGGGAATTAAATCTCGTTGTCTTAAAGGTGGTCTTGGGCCAAGCTTATTCCTGTGTTGGGAGAACACAGAGCTGGGACAGCACAGCTGGGAGCAGGAAGAGATCTGGAGGTGGCTGTTTCTGGTCCTTCCCATATGTGGAATAAAAAGAACAAGGTGATGATTGTGAATTGGGGTGGAATTAACTTCCCCAGCAGTAGCTTGGGGAAGCAGTAAGAACCCAGTGGTGTCTCTCTGGGGTCCTGTGTGATAGACCATTAGGCCACAGAAACTTTATTTTCCCTCCAGTTTTGTTGTCTTGGGTATTCTCCAGACCTTAAGTGGGAGATGGGAGAGAGTAAGAGAACCTTGCCAACAGCTTTCTAGGAGCTTGGTAGGGTGGAAAGGGCTATTTGGTGGGTGCCTCTCACTGCCAGCTCTGAGTCACTGACAAAGGGCTCAGCTGCAGGTGGCAGGAGGAGCCAAGAGATTTGTGATGTCTTTTCCTGTTCTCTTCCCAATTCTTTGTGCATATATTTCAATGCACAAAACTAACCTGCCCTTTGGCATCCAGCAGGGTCCTTTTGGGTTTAACTGGTGGAACTGTTTCAGGAGATAAGCGAAATCATCTCCTCAGTTGTGGCTAAAATAAAACTAAATTTACCACTAGCATCTGAATTATCATGTGTTACTGGCAGTAGGTGTGTGATCAGAGTTAAAATGTTTGCTTGTTGAAGGAATGATGTCCACAGTCTCTGGAACGGGTTCTCTTATGTCTTACGAGTAATATAAGCATTGCCCAGAGAAGTGTGGATACTACATCCCTGGAAGGGTTCAAGGCTAGGTGGGATGGAGCTTAGAGCAACCTAGTCAAGTGAAAGATGTCCCTGCCCATAGCAAGGAGGATGAAACTGGATGAGTTTTAAGGTCCCTTCCAACTCAAATCTTTCTATGATTTTTGTTCCAGCCACTGCCAGGCAGAACTAGCGTGGTAGTTGGCTTTGACTTTCCAGAACTGCAATTATTTCTATGTAAAGATCTGTATCAACCACCCTAGTGCTCTAATTTATAATTTCAAAAAACGTAGATGCATTATTGGGGCAGAAATTTGAGTAAATGGAATGAAGAAATCACATTATCACAAATTTTGCATTATTTATATTCATTTTGGAACACTGTCAGAATATAAATGTCAAACAGGGAGATTCATGCTTCTAGGAAAGAGGAATCAAAGATTCATCACAGGGCTAATCTTCAGTTTGAATTTAGCTGCCCCGATTCAAAAGGGGACAAAGGGAATAAAGGGTCCGGCAATGACAATGATTAGAAGCTTGGGAAAAAGGGCTTCTGTGTGAGGAGAGATGGAGGAGGCACTGGAGTTAATTAATACACAAGGCCATTTTTACAATCCTCCTCCTCCCCTGTGCCATTTTATAGGTGCTGGGGTTCCATGATATTTAAGGGAAACAAACTTCCAACAGATAAAAGGAAACACTTCATTAAGGGCTGTAATTAATGCAAGGAGGTGATTGCCACGGGTTACTGAGGACAGTCTCATCTTAGCCACGTTCAGCTAAAATGAGGTGCTGCCTGAATGCATGATGCTGCACAAAACAGGCCCATTTATAGAAAGTGGGACAATATTTTCATGTTAAATTCACACTGAATACTTGCTCTCATAGTTCAGGGTACAAATGGATTACTTGGAGCTGGGAATGATAGAGTATTTTTTTTTCCTCTGCTGAAACACTGAACCATTAGCCTTTCCCAGAGGAAAGATACTGGTTTAGATAGGAAGCATGAGGGGGGAATAAAAAGTGTTATTTGCCAAATATCACAAATGCTGCCTGTGTTGAGTGAGCCAAATGGCTCTAAATGGAAATTGGAAAAGTATTCAGCAGGGCTGGAAGAAATTTGCACTGCTATTACATCAGTAGTGGAACAAACCTTGGACAAAGTTGTTAAAAACTGCGTCTTGTTTGTTGTGTAAGGTGGTGTGGGCATTCAAACCCAGAGGGGATTCAAGGAACAGGATAACAAGGAAACCTTGCATCCAGGAGATGTGCAGGATTTATAAGCATGTCAGGTTCAAAGTCATGTGGGATATGGGACTGGGAAAGCTCTTTTTGAGTCTCCTGGCTGCAGTAGAGGAGTCCTATCCCATATGAAACCCCTGGTGCGGGCTGTCTGCAGCTCCTTGGTGCACAGCAGGGTTTTCTGTTTGGTGGCCAAGGCTTTTACTAGAGTTTAGGAGGCTTGAAGGGTCTCAGTCAAGCTCTGTGCCATTTTTTTAGGGTATGAGTACTGCTGAGTGTTGCACACCACCAGCTTGTTCAAGTCCAGTTCAGCTGCTCCTAAGCTACGCTGAAGTCACTACAGTAAATAAATTAAACACCAGTGCTTAAGTCTGTTCTCATCCACAGGAAAACCAAAAGCAATACAGTGAAAGCAGAGCTGATCACACTATAAAGATAATCCTGGACTGGGGAAAGTAAGAGTAGTCATTACTGACATACATCTGGAAAAAGGATGTGATGGAGGGTGATCCATGTAAATCTGAAGTACCTGTAGAATCACAGAATGGTTTGGGTTGGGAAGGATCTTAAAGATTATCTATTTCCAAACCCCTGCCATGGGCAGGGACACCTCCCACTGTCCCAGGTGGCTCCAACCTGGCCTTGGATACTTCCAGAGATGGGGCAGCCACAGCTTCTCTGGGCAACCTTCACCAGTGAAGGTAATAAACTTCAAAGTTTTGCCTTCAGGATTTTATTACCCTGTGGACAAGGAGAGGGATGGAGTTTGAGGCAGAAACTAATTCTTTTAAACCCTAAGATGAAAACTCTTGTAAGAAAATTCTTGTTTGAAATGATTTAAAAGCAGGGCTTGGACCTTGGTTCCTGTGTGGAACACCCTGTAGACAGACACTGCATGTCCAGTTTTTTGGCCTTCCAAGATGATAAAGTCAGGCTTGCTGAACACCTCAGCTCTGAAAGGAAAAGGACCAGTGCACAGCACTAATGGCACCTTTGCGATTTATCTGTGCTCCTGAAGGCCCCTCTGTCCAAAGTGAGCTGGGTGCCAGCAGCAGGTTCACCAAATCAATATTCCAGGTGTGTTGCCATAATAATGAGTGTTTGGGCTCATCCCAAAATGGGGGTGACTTAGTGCTGTTGAACCATCCAGCATCATTCAAATAGTGATGTGCAGAATGAGCAGGTCCCCACATCAAGTGTGGCTGCACGAGGACATGGCATAGGATTGTAAAAGAAAGTTGACAGAGCTCTGAAAGTCACCTCGAATGTTTCTTCCTCCTCTTTGTACACAGGGATGTGTCGGGCCAGAGAAGTTACAAACTCCATAGTCCTCAGTGGCTTCCTGGGCATCTGCAGGAGCCTCAGCTCAGTCAGGACACTCTGTACCACTTCCAGGATGTGTCCCTGGGTGAAGCCATCAGACACCCATGCCAGGCAGCTCAGGTCCATCAAGTTGGAGAAGGCTCCACCATTCTGCAGGATGAAGTGCTTCCATAACACTGCTCATCAGGACATGGGAAAAGAGAGAATGCCAAAGACATGAGTTCAAGGAAAGCAGGAGCTAAATAAGTTTTGCATTTTGAAACTGCAACAGGAAAATAAGGGCCATCAGTCAGGAAAGCCAGGATCCAAGCTTTTTTTGTTATCTGTTTATTCTATCTCTGTGGTTTTGTAGCAAAGGCCTTTAGGCACATGTGTTCTTGAAACATTACTGATCATTTGTTGGCTACCAGTCAGTACTTTTCAGAAAGCTACTAAAGGCACATAAAGTGAGGTGGATATGTGCATACAAATGGAAAGAACTACTTACAGGTGCCTGTCCAGAGTGTTCCCATTTGGATGTGCAAAGTATCTCTATTAACAGTCTGGTCTTATTTCCCTGACCCTGATCACAGGTTACTCCTGCTGAATTGAAGAATACTACTCCATGTATGGTTGGGAAGCTGAAGGCTTCCTGCTCTGCAGGCACATGTAAGGGCCAGGTACAAATTCCTGTGATTGGCATTTTGCTTGTTACTTAAAAGGTGCTTAAAAGGTGAACCTGGTTGTATCTCTTAGCTGGGAACCTCTGTGACATGAAGATTTCCTTAAAGGGGTGTGAAGTTGCCGAGATTTTGCTTCCAAAAAAATAGGAATAACACCATGTTTTGTTTTCTTTTATGCTAAGTAATGATCTGTTTCAGAGAAACTTGGTAAAACTTTGATGCCATCTCCTCAGGTCTTCCTCTAAAGCATTATAGGAAAATGTTTTGGGGAAAAAAAGGTAATTCTTAATTCCAGAATTCATTATTAATAATTAAGAACATTAAATGCTTGAATGCTCCTATTCAGTATGAAAAGGCTGGGTGGGAGGTTAATGGTGCTGGATGTTGGGGCAGTTGTATCAGAGCAAACCTGCTTTATCCTCCCTTTGATTGCAGTGTCAATAGCACAGACTTGTGCCCATAACTATTGACAGCTTTGCGCTCCATTTTTCACTCCAGCCAGTTGTGGTCTTCCACTTGAATTACATTTGTGCTCAATAAATATTGGCTGAATCCTTAATTCATAAAAGAGGAATTGATGCACACAACACCAAGCAGTACTTGTACACAGCCATATATTGTGTGCTGCAGCTCCTGGTGCAGGTTGGGATCCTGTGTTAATACAAGGCACTGACTTGCTGGGTGATTAATAATAGCAAGAAATCAGTATGGGATTGTGAATCTTCCAGTTTAATGATTTTCATTGTACGTTTACTGTTTTCACTGAGCACAGATTGGAGCATTCTGCCTGTAACAAAAGGGAAGGTTGTAGCAGACAGGTAGCTGTGCACTGTGGCCATGAGTATTTATGTCATTATTTTTCTGTCAAACCGAGTCTCTTTACTTTCCAAATTGAGTGTCAGGCACTGGAAATTGACACGAGTGGAAGGTGAGGGTCATGTTCCAGGCACCATCTTAAACAGGACAGTGTCAGAGAATTACAAGCTACGAGTTTCATCTGCTTGAAAATGCCACTAGTGAACTTTTCAGGGCGTCCTGAGGTTTCCGGTTGAAATCCCTTTAGCCAGCCCTTGTTTTGACTCCAGGTTAGTGGTGGGGCTCCCAGAATGTGACAGTTCAATCCCCAGAGGTGAACACAGCTAAATTCAGCTGCTATCACCTCCTTTCTCTAGGTTTTATTCATGTCCTTTATCTGTCAGCTATGTATCAGAGCCGTAACTTAACATGAAACACGTGATCTCTAAGCAAGAGACCGTTTCCCATCCACACTAGGAAAATAGTGAATGTGGGAGAGATTTACAGTGTGCTGAGCAGCCAAAATCTGTCCTGAGCTTGCCCAAACATACATCCCCTCAGTACCTTGGCTGCCTCTGTGAAATGCAGGATGAACCTGGACTGCATGATGTATTTGTAGGGTCTTTGAAACAAGGTGACTGTGTGGACAGAGCGGTGTTGTAGTCAAGGTACAACGGTGTAACAACATCCCTGAGCTGAATGTGTTCCTTTACTGCTGTTTTCTTCTGGGATATGAGCTGTGAGACCAGTGGCATTAAGGGAGTGCGTTTTCCTGGGTGTAGGATATGCATACTAGAAGTATGAGCACTGAAGAAGAAGCATTGAGAGTCTTAACTGGGAAATTTAGGTGCCGTTCTGAAAAGCTCAAAAGCTTTTATCCATGTTCTCTTCAGATTAAATAACAGCCCTTTTCTGCTCATAAGTTACCTCATCCAAGCTCCTTAGTACATAGAAAAGTGTATTAAACAACATGGTATCAGCGATTAAAAGACAGGGAAAAACTTATATTTCTAGGAATGGAACCCCTTCCATCAGTGACTTGTGGAGGATATGGACAAACAACCATTTTTCAAGTAGTAATTGATTCACGTTATTAAGCTTAATTTGAAGCATGTCTTCCTAGTCAATTCTGAGCCATTGCAGACTTGAAGGTGATTAAAATCTGAAAACAAACTTGCATTTCTAGAAGTTTGTCTTTTTCTAGGTGGTCTAATAAAAGCCAGTTTTCCTTACAAGCTTTGAATCTCAGTAGGTGGAATTTGTCAGAATTTGGGAGGGCCTATCACTGCAAACCCTTGATAGATCAGATGTGCATAAATCTTGGATACCTCCACAATTTCTCTCATGATATGTAAGCGCAAAAAATGGAATTTGATAGTGACAACGTTTAGTCTTCCAGTCATGATTCTGTTTTGGAGAGGCCCTGAAGTCTGTTATTTAGAGTATGGAAACTGGAAACAGAAATTTGGAATCCCTATGTAAAAAATGAAAGCTTAAAGTAAAAAATGTGTGCTGAACTAGGATCTTGACCTTCATACTGGGGGAAACCTAGCTTGGACTGAACTTGTGCACTCTGAACTCATGGAAAAATGTTAATCACTGCTGAACAATATTTTAAACTCTTCTTCCAACTCCTACTTTTATAATTTGTTCTTTGAGGTGGCCTTTATTGATTTAACTTACGTTCTCAGGAATTGAGGTGCACCAGGGGTTTGGCTTGAGTTTTTAAACTCAGTTCTGAGGATAACCAGACAAAATAAGCATGGATGTCACACAGTAGCAGTAACCACCAGGATGACATGAGGTACTTGCCGAATCTTGACAGGTAGTCAGGGCGAGGAATCAGGATGATTTTTTGGTAAATTTTGCAGAAAGGTCCTATATTAGCCTCGAAGGGGCGGCTGGTGGTTCCCACCAGGAGCACTCTATCCTGTGCTTTCAGAGCCTTAAGGAAAGGGCGCAGCATCTTCCCCAGTCGTTTTAGATTCATCTTCAGTTTGTACATGTAAATACAAGAAGGAAAGATTTGTTAATGACTATGACAACTCAGAGCTAATGAGGTGAAGTTGTACATGTTGTACCCACAGCAGGATTTTGGGGATTTTAGAAGTCTAGTTGCATTTGCAATTTGCATAAGCAGACTAAATATGAACCCAAGCAGGAAGGTCCTGCCTTCTCAAAGTCAGGTGAATACTTGATTTCTGATGTGTTTGTGATGATGCCTTTCACTACCAAATCTATGGGTCCTGTTATTGAAAGGCAAGAAGGAAATGACTCATTTAAAGAAGGGAAATCCTCATTCCCAGTTCAAGGAGAAATATTGCAGAGACCTGCACACCTGAGAAACCTTAACAGGTAGAAAAATTGTAACCTAGTCTGTAATCCTCCCAGCTCCTGGAGGTTATAGTTTCCTGGCTCCTACCCACGGCTTAACTGTAGAAAGTACACTCCCTAATTTCTGGAATGATTTCTAACTTGCTGGGGTTCTGAGAATACAAGACCTTTGCAATAATTTACTACCTGACTGTATGACATGTATTTAACTACTACCTACTGAGCATAGAGAGATAGACTGGTGGAGTCATGCTTTCTCCCCTCTCAATAATGGTCACTAGGAGTCAAAGGAGGTGCTTCTTACCTCACTTCATCTCAGGTTGATGGAAGCCATCTAGATGCTGAGGAGGATTGGGTGCAGGTCAGTTGGTGTTAGATTATAGGTTGGACTTGATGACCTCTAAGGTCTCTTCCAACCTTGCTGATACTGTGATTCTGTGATACTATGAATAGCTGGATGAGAACTGCGCAGCCGAGAAGGCCAAGGACTTAGAAGCTTCTTTTTAGAAATGACAGAGGGTTAACATCCAGGTCACCAGCACTCACTTGAGAACTTCACTCTTTGGATCACCTTATGATTTATTTGTTTTTTAATATATTTGCCTCTGTAGTAGGCAGCTCCCTGAAAAACTAGAATTTCCATACCACATCCCTTACTATCGATAAGGAAGAAACTACATCCTGGTAAGCCTCTCAAATGATAGGCAGTAATTTACATTGCACGTACAACCTTTGTGATTCAATGTTTCTGTTGCCTGCACTAACAGCTGCAGAAGGGAGAAAAAACTCTTTGGAGGGAAAGCTACAAAGAAGGGAAAATCGGGAAATGAGTAAGAAATACCCAAAATTTTGGGTAGACCTGATGCTACATAATCAACCTTAGGAGTTTTAGCTGAACTTGCCCCCAGGGTGTTCTGGTCACAGCAGCGACTCAAGTGTGGATTTACTTGGTTATTAACACATTTTATGCTGGCCAGATGACTGTGTGATTGATACATCTGCTGCTACTTCAGGCTTCCTTTCCATTAATGTGTATTGGAAGGAAGGATAAATAATGGCAAAAAGAAGGACTGCAAAGACCTCCACTCCTTACTGGATACAGAGGGGAATACAGTAACTAAAAACGAGGAAAACCCTAACCCAGTCATGTTCAATATCTTTATTGATGACCTGGACGAGGCAATTGAGACCACCATTAGCGAGTTTGCAGATGATACCAAGCTGGGAGTAAGTGTTGATCTGTTAGAGTGTTGGAGGGCCCTTCAGAGGGACCTTGACAGACTGGAGAGGTGGGCTGATTCCAACAGGATGAGATTTAACAAGTCTAAGTGCCGGGTTCTAAACTTTGCTCACAACAACCCCCTGCAGCACCACAGGCTGGGGGGACTGAGTTTCTGGAGGGTGGCCAGGCAGAAAGGGACCTGGGTGGCCAGGCAGAAAGGGACCTGGGAGTTGATAGGTTGATAGGAAACTTAACGTGAGCCAGCAGTGTGCCCAGATGGCCAAGAAGGCCAATGGCATCCTGGCCTGCATCAGGAATAGTGTGACCAGTAGGAGCAGGGAAGTCATCCTTCCCCTGTACCCAGCACTGGTTAGGCCACACTTTGNAGAAACTGAGGGAGCTGGGGTTGTTCAGCCTGGAGAAGAGGAGGCTCAGGGGTGACCTTATTGCTCTCTACAACTACCTGAAAGGAGGTTGTAGCGAGGTGGGGGTCAGTCTCTTCTCTCAGGCAGCTGGTGACAGAACAAGAGGACGCAGTGTCAAGCTTCATCAGGGGAGGTTTAGGTTGGGTGTTAGGAAAAGGTTTTTCACTGAAAAGCTGATTCACCATTGGAATGAGCAGGGAGGTGGTGGAGTCACTGTCCCTGGAGGTACTTAAGAGAAGACTGGATGAGGCATTAAGTGTATGGTTGGTGTTGGGTTATGGGTTGGACTCTATGATTTCAAAGGTCTCTTCCCACCTTGTTAACACTGTGGTACTGAGATCAGGATGGCTAGAGAAGTTACAATCATCATTTTAGTTTTGGAGATGGTGTGGGTAGAGGAATCCCATCTCACTGGAATGACTTTTAGAAGATTTGAGTTGCTTCAAGTGAGACCTGGTGGTTTCCGTTTATATTGCTTGCAGTATATTTTCTGCTGGAATAAAACCTGACTATTTGCTGACTTTTTTCACATCTTAGTTGTGAAAATAAGCCCAAATTTATCCCCAGCAATTATAACCTTTTTTTGGGGGGTGATAAATTATATTTATGGATTCCCTCTGATCTAGAGTTGGCTACCACACATTGACCAGCTTGTAGGAATATTAAACTTTTAAATGGAACAAAGTGGGGTGAATTGTGAAGGTGACCCCTCTTTGTTTATCTGGGAGTGGCTGAATTACACTTCGTCCCTGGCAAATGGGTTTGCCATAATGAATTTGATATTTTATCTGGTTTGCATCCTTTGGGGAGAACTGAAGACAGGCTTCTCTTTCAGTGAGTATCAGAGGAGTTGGAGGCTTTGCCAGGTTCTCTCTCAGTCATGATGGCAGACATCACCAAGGATGGGCAAAGTGACTAACACTGGCTTTGGCTTCTGAGGGCTGAGCTTAGCTCATCTTTTTGAATGGGGCTTGGAGCAACCTGCAATAGTGGAAGGTGTCCCTGCCCATGGCAGGGTGTGGAATAGGATGAGCTTTAAGGTCCCTTCCAACCCAAACCATTCTGTGATTCTCCAAAATCCTAGTGGTCCTAAGGAAGGTCCCTCAGATTCAGTTACCTCTGTCTGTCCCTCCAGTTTCATGCTCTCTCCTCCAAATAATGGTTATGCTGCAAATATCTTGGATATGAGGGACTTCAAGCCTGGAGCCATCCACTCCCACCAAGGGAAGAGACTTTTTGTTTAATACCTGCAGGTCTTGGGATGTAGTAAAAGCAGCACAGGTGACACTGTGGACTCTGAGATGGGCAGGACAAGAAATTTTTCCATGCTGCTGGCTAAGCAGACAAGGATCATGAGTACCCTAGGCCATCTTTGGACCCTCATCTTAATCCCCATCTGCACTTGCAGTCAAGGTTTAAACCTAAGATGAAGGTTCCCTGTCATTCTGGGGACCACTAAGGGCATCAATCACTGAACACCCATCACCTCAAACAGCCCTTGCAGAAGGAACAGCCCCATCCGAGGTGACATTGTTCTGCCCTTCCAAAATAAAGGCTTGTGACCACCCCACAGTCCATATGTACAGGACTTGCCCCAAGAAAAAAGGTTCAATTTTTCATGGAGCTCTAAGAGCAAAATATTTTGCAGGCAGCATGAATCCAATCAGGATTTTGGGTGAACTGCTCCCTGATGTGGTGGGTTTGTTGCTGTGGTATTGGGCAGTGTTTAAATTTTCTTTCAGTGGGGAAACTACACAAGAGAGGAAGGAATGGAAACAATGGCATTAGGACTCCTGGGAGCTCAAAGAAAATAACCTGTAAATGTGACTATTTAACATAGGCTCTTTGTTTTTGCAGTGGAAATTTGTCCTTGCTACTTTATTGTTCACTTTGGCTCCATCCAATTTCTCAAATAAGTAGAGCTGAACAATTTAAGCTCAACTTTTAGCTTCTTGCCTTATATTTTGAAATTCTCCATTATATTCTCTTTTACTTTTCAGTGCTCTGATGAGCAGTGACTGGACTATTTTTAAATAAAGCAAGGATAGGTGGAGGAGAGAAATGTGACCTCTTGGGGGCTCTTAAGAAGTCACAAGACTATCTAAAAAGAGAGGAAAAAAAAATGCTAGTGAGACAAGCTATTATCAAGCAAGCTTTGGCAGGTCTGGTCATAGTGGTATGTGCTCAGCTAAGAAATTCACTTGTCCCTTTGTGTGGGATGTAATGCAACAGGAGAAATTATCTGCACTGAAATAAAGGAGAAACTCACCTCTTCTTCTCCCTTCTCTGCTTTAGAAAATAGTTTTTCTGTGTTTCCAATCCACACGACTGAAGGCTGCAATCTCTTTCCCACCTAAGAGCAAATGGAGGAGAGAAGGCAAGAAGTTGATTAAAATGGCTACAATTTCATACCTGGGAGCCCATCATTATGCTTTTGAATCTGTATTCCAGCAGTTCAATTAGCCAGGTTAAATTTTTTTTCCTGGGGTGTTCAGCAGTTGTAGATAGCCCTGGCTGCTGTGCAACCCTGGCAAACCAAATCTTTTTTAGTTGGGAATCGAGCATTAGGAACCCACCCCAAAAAGGATCACTTTGTCTGCTATGCTTATCTTTCATTTCTCAACCCCGATTCAGTTGCAGTTCTGCAAATGGAAGCCTGGATTTGGAGTTCAGTGGCAAATGATGATGGTCCACCAGCAGCTTTAGGCTGGTTCTCCAGGGGGGATAAGGATGTAGAGACAGGTAAGGCATGGCTGCAGCATGAGAAGTAAAATTAAGCAAAATAAGCTGGTCTGCAATCGTCTGCTTTAAACCCCAACATTTAATTTGCAGTTAGCCCAGGAATTAACACAAAAGCTGTTACATTTGAAGGGGTGTGTGTGTTTCTACAAAAGGGTTTTCCGGCTCCAAAGTCAGAGGCACTATAGCTCTGGCTCACAGCAGGATGGCAGCAATGCTACAGGCTTTTTCACATCTCGCACTCCTCCCGATTGCTATAGAAACGCCAGCAGTTTAGACATTCTGCTGCCAAATTTTAATCACTTCCCAGTGGCTCCCGGAGCCCCGTTAGTTTGCTCAGCAACAAAAGTGATGGCTCGAGGAGTCAACGGGTAACGAGAGAGACGCACAGCATTCTTCTATCCTGCTTTTTTTAATTCCCTCTAGTTGAAACTGCTGCTTCCAGGAAGGAAGCTGACAAAATCGATAGGCTGTGTACATCACAAGCTCATGCCTGATTGACAGTGCAGGAAGAATTAAGTTGTGAACATGGTTTTTCACAGCACCGTGGTTCGTTTTTATGGATCTGTTTGAAAAGTACAGTGTGTGTGTATGTGTCTGTACAGAAAAAATGGATTTAAGATAGGGGAAAGGAATAGTAGATAAAGGTGTTAAAGTTGTTTGTTGTGCTGGTGACTGGGTGAAGTGGAAATGATGCCATTCGGTGTGTGACACTTTATTTATGGTAACTTGTCAGTCCAGAATGTGTCAAGTGGCACCTCCGAGTTCAGAATGGTTGAATTACAGAAAGGGTAGAGAATGGCCTGGGTTGGAAGAGACCTTAAAGCCTAACTCATCCCACCCTCTGCCATGGGCAGGGACACCTTCCAGGTTGCTCCAAGCCCCGTCCAGCCTGGCCTGGGACACTCTTAGGGATGGGGCAGCCACAGCTTCTCCAGGCAGCCTATGCCAGGACCTCACAACCCTCACAGGGAAGAATTTCTTCAGTGTATCAATCTAAATCTCCTCTGTCAGTGGGAAGTCATTCCCCCTTGTCCTGGCACTCCAGGCCCTTTGTAAATAGTATCTCCCCATCTTTCCTGTCAGCTCCCTTCAGGTCCTGGAAGGCCACAATCAGTTTGCCCTTAAAGCCTTCTCTTTTTCCAGGCTGAAAATTCCAAATTTCTTCAGCCTTTCCTCATAGCAGAAGTGCCCCAGTCCCTGATCATCTTGGTGGCCTCCTCTGGACTTGCTCCAACAGGTCCATGTCTTTCCTCTGTGCTGAGGAAAATTGAGCTTTTACTGTTGTTAGAAGGAAGGAATGTAAATGCTTATTGTTAATAATGAGTAAAACCAACATATCTTTAAAGATAATGTGCAAATGCTGCAGAAGCTGATGTGTGGACTGGGCAATTCTGTGAATGTTTTTTTCTGCATGCACAGCTTGAAAGGTAACTTCTCATTCTGTGAGTGCATTGATCACACAGGCTGGAAATAAATGACAGATATTCCATCTATCTGCTATTTTTCTATTTCCAGAGGTATGTTTGGCACATTCCAACACATTCCTCCATACCTGCAGAGCACAAGTTACATTTGAGATGATGAGTAGTGGCTTTCCTTGGACTGAGCTGTGCAGCAGCTTTAGGCTCAGGGGTTTTCTGGCTGAGACATCTATGGAAAATGCAAGCCAGTGCTACTGATTTGCACTTGCAGGTGAATGCTGTTAGCTCTGGATGTCTGAAAACAGGCTTGGAGAAGGTGAGGAAAGAAATGCAATGTGGTGGCACAATTGTACGGTGGAGATGGGACAAGTGACATTTTTTGTGGAATTACGACTCAGGAAAATATGAGTGTAGTTGAAGTTGTGGAAAGAAACTTACAGTTTCTTAAAGAACTGCATTTGCATTTTGTGCACTGACTGTGATGTGTGGGAGCTCTGACTCAGAGCCCTGCGCTGAACCTGGCACTGCTAATGAATGGATTGTCAGCTGGGGCTTTCTGATGTTCCTGATGGTGACTTTTACCTCCTGAAACATGAGATAACAACCATTTTTCACTCTTGCTTGGTCCCTGCCTGGAGAGGATGACAGGAGGGAGATGAAGCAGTGGGAAACTGTTTTGCTTGGTTCCTGCCTTTCCCTCCAGTGAGGTTTGAACTCGGTGATTACTGTCTGCTCAAGTTCACACACTGTGTGCACACGCTACCACCCCTGTTAGTGGGGTGCTTTCTCCCCACTTGGTGTTTTGAGACCCTGTTAATGCCTAGCTGCTGACAAGGGCCACCTTTCTGGTGCCTTTGCTTCCTTAGGAGAACAGTCCCCCAGCTGGGTGACACCTGGGGAGCTGTTCCCATGGAATTGTGGAATATTCTGAGCTAGAAGGGGACCCACCAGGACCATCCAGTCCATCTCCTGGCCCTGCACAGACACTCCAACAATCCCACCCTGTCCCTGAGTGCGCTGTCCAAATGCTTCTGGAGCTTTGGCAGCCCTGGGGCTGTGATCAAACCCTGGGGAGCCTGTTCAGTGCCCGTGTGTGTGATGCTGCAGTGGGATGTGTGTGCGAGGGAAGGCTACAGAGTCTGTAAAAGCTGTTGGCAAAGGGCTCTGCTCGTGTCCTTCAAAGGGACCCACAGGATCCTTCTGGTGGGGCCACCATGGCTGGGACGTTCAGATATTCCTCATTTGGCTCGGGGATGGTTTCTGTGGTTAGCTGCCCTCTCAAATGCAGCCTGAAGCTTTACATCAGGCTACACTTCCATTTTAACCCTTGAGAGAATGCTCATTGTTGCCACACCCACTATCTTTTTTGTCCCCTTTATTGTTCCACTAAGTAAAAATATAATGAATAAACTCAATTTCAGTTCTTAGAGAATTTCCTGTGTTTTCTGTTTTGAGGCAGAGATCTAAATGTAGAAAGAGGCCTGTGTGTATTTGTTGCCCGGAGAAGTTGTGGCTGCCCCATCCCTGGAAGTGTCCAAGGCCAGGTTGGAGCCACCTGGGACAGTGGGAGGTGTCCCTGCCCACAGCAGAGGGTGGAACGAGATGGGCTTTAAAGTCCTTTTCAACTCAAACCATTCTGTGATCTGGTGTTGATAGACATCAATATGACCAAATTCAACACACTGTGTTTGGACCTGGCTGTGTCTCCTTTTAAAGACAGACCAGACACCCAGAATCCATCAGCAGCTCATTTAAATTGTTGGCAGATATGTAGCAGACTGTGTGTCCCCCCACGAAAGTGCTTCATTTGAATTATCCATGGACAGTTTGAATCCATGGATAATTAAATGCACTGTACATAATTAATTTGTAATTGAAATTTTATTGGCTTTGCTGCAATTCCACAATTTGTTGGAGCTGCCAGCAGATGGCTCCTTAACCCTTCTAATACCACACTGAGATTTGCTCTTCAGGCAAATCATTACGGATAAAAGACCACCCCTCTCCTCCTGCTGCCTGTCAACAGTCATCAAAGCTCAAACAGCACTTTTTGAAAGCCTTGGGTTAAACTTTTCAAACTTGAGAGCCAGAGTTTAACAGTTAAATTGTTACACTTGAAAATGCAGAAATTTGATTCTTGCCCAGCACATGTGCAACAAGGCTCCTCCAAACTTGAAGGATTTGATGGAATTTTCTTAAAAGGCCCAAGACTTTCTAGAAGCTCAAGTTACTGCTGAAAACAGCTCAATGCTTTGTCATTTATACACTCAGAGCCTCATAGGGTAAATATTCCAGTGCTACAGTGATGGTGCCACTGTGTTCTGGTTTGTGAGGCAGAAAATGACTATGGATACAGTCTTCCAACGGGATGAATTTAATTTTTAACACTAGAGGAACACAATGTAAAGATGCTTTGTCACAGAAATAACACTGGATGTTTGAGCACTCGTGATATTTAACACTTCAAGGGTCTAAGGATTCCAGCAGGCTGAGCTGCACCAAGAGAAAAGAATTGCTCTGAGTGCCTGTAAGAGAGACTGATCTGTTTGGGAACTGACTGTTCCCAAATTTCAGCTGTAATGGAAGAGTCTTGTGTGGCATGGAAACGCTAAACACTCAGACTTGTGCCACTCTACCCGGGGCAAGCTGTGCCTGGTTCTTCAGACTGCCAGAAAAATGATCTGTCTGAAGGGACAGCACAGCAGTGGTTATGAACAAATGAACCTGATTCGGTGGGGGAAAAAAAATACATTCATGGCAGACTTAAATTATGTTGCTTCTAAACCCTGGGATTGTATCATTTAATCTTAAATAAACTCCATTTTGTTCCTTTTTTAGTATAACACTTTCATGGTCACTTCTGACTTGCTAAACAGCATAACCAAATACCCTGATAAGAGTCCCCCAGCACTGATGGTGTTGAATATTTCTTGAGTTTGCTGCTCTGTAAAACCCACTGGCTGCTTGGAGCAGCTGCACAGCACATCCTGAGCTGCTGAAACACATCCACAGCTTCCCTGCTGGTATTTCCTCCTGGCCACCTCTTCCCCAACCTTTTAGCCTGGTCAGTGTTGCACTAATAACATTTCCCCATGTGTGGCTTTGGGCACAATGTGCTCTGTGTCCTTCTGTGGTCCTGACGGAGGGGGATGAACCCCCTGAAAGGGGTTTTCTCCCTCTGGTAGTGATTAACCCCATGACTGCCTTATTGCAGTGCTTGTCATTTTTACTGCCTTGCAGTTAAGCCTCATGAACTACCTGCATTTTTACACTTTTATGTCATGGAACTGTGCATTCTGCATTCTCTCCTCGACCCTTTCTGTGTTTGGTTTTGTTCCTATGCATCCTTCACTACCTGCCTTTGCATCTCCTGTATAAGCTGTTGCACCTCAGTGATGGGAGAGCAGAGCCATTGCTTGGCACATCCTGGCACAGAGCTCTACAGAGTTCAGGCTGGGAAACAGGGCTTAATTGAAATACTCCAGACTGGTTTTGGTTCATGCTTGAAGGATGAGTTTTGTTTTGTGGACTGCTGGGAAGTGTTTCTACATTAGAGACAGACCCTCTCCTTTCACTCTGGAGCAGAGCTGACCTGGCAGATGTTGCTGTGTCTTTATGGGGGAACACAAGTGCTCAGGCCTAGTGTTTGCAGCCTCTCTGAACGGTTTTCCTATTCAATATCAATCTTGCTTATGTTTCCTTTGAATAGGCAGATTGAAATGTTGGTGTTTTGCCTGTTCTGGTATGAGAAGTCATTTCCTCTGTACGACATTGAAATGCCTGCCTTGAGGAGCACACAGCCCCTCCTGGATCAGGGCTGATGTGTCTCTTTTAAGTCTCCTCCCAGAAATAAGGGAGGGGGAGAAAAAAAGAACTGGGCCCTTGCATCTGAAACAAATTAAAGTTTCATTTTTTCCCAAAGCTATTCACTTCTTTAGGGCGTCTCCCACAAAACAACGGCCAGCAGCCAACTCTCAGTGATGGAAGGGAAGTTTCCTAATGGTCATTTTAAGCTCTCCAGAGTTTCCTTTCATTACAGAAACTCAGTTGTTTGCAGATGTGACAGGTAATCAGAATTGCAAGGTGACTTCACCTTTATCACAGAGCACCGTTAATCCTTATTTGCTAAATCCTGGTGTTTAACGGTGGTTACATAGATCATAAGACAAGAGAGAAAGAACTGTCATGTTTCCTGCCATTCGCTTACAGCTCTAAGTTGGAAGGTCTGTGTTCTGCTTGGCTGACTCTCTCTAAAGGCAATTCTGGCCTAGCAAGTTGCTTGACAACAGTCAAAGCTGCCATTGCAAAAATCCTGACCAGAAGTGTGTGATGATGGTGGATTTTCAGTGATGATGTGCACGCAGGACGCTCTATTGAGGAGCACTGTGGTATGTCAGACAAGCCTGAGAACTGTGGGTGTTGAATATGACATGTCAGCTGCAAAGTACCAACTGCTGCCATGGCTTGTCTGTCATAGGTGCCACTGTGTAGTGTAGTCTCACAATAATCCAAACGTGTGTTTTTACTCTGGTGAAAAATAAACTTTTTTGGGGGAAAGTACCACTGTTCAGCTTCTTGTCAAGAAAACTTGTTTTCGATGTGTGTTCCCCTTGTGTTTGTAAATACCTACAGATCAGAGTATAGAAGAGTCCTTATCCTTTGATTGATTGTAAAAACTTTCCCCTTAATATATAAACAGTTTTCCTTGTTGCCACTTACGCTCATTGCCTCTAGTCCTATTGCTGTGCATCTCTGGGAAAAGTCTGGCTCTGTTCTCTGTGTTATCACATAAAGCCATGAAAACAGCAGTTGGACTCTAGCCTTCTTTCAGCCTGGCATAACTGGATTTGTCCAGCTTGTTCCATGCACTCCAGCCCCCTTATCTCCATGGCTCTCCACTGGATCTGCTTGTCAATGCTTGCCTTTTACAGGGTGCTCAGTATTTGAGACAGCGTCCAGTTGTGGTCTCATAAACTGCCAAAACCTAGGGAATAATTCATTACTTTGAGATTGGCTATACCCTTGCTGGTACAGGCCAGTATTTGGCTGGGTCTTTGTTGCCTGGACATACTGTTTGACTAATGTTCAACTTGCTGTCCTGAAGACTCTCCCAGTCCTTTCCTGCATAGCTGATGTTGAGTTGGTGGTACAGCCTGGTCCTCTTTGCTGTTGCCTAACTCCATCCCAGCTGCAGGACTTCATACTGGGTGGGAACACTGGGTCTTGTGATGAAGCAGGAACTGATGGCAGGACAAATGGAAAGGATGGCTGTGGCAGGGACTTGAGGACCAGAGATGGGAAAGGAGGCACGTTTGGCATTGTCAGGAATAAAAGAGAGTCTGTGTGGATGGAGGATTGTTTCCAGCTTGGCTCTAAGAATCTGAGCTGAAATTAGCAGCAGATTAGACATATTAGTGACTCAGCCATGGGGATGGAAGGTGGTAGAGAGAGGAGAAACAGCCAAAGGAACTGGGAATGGAAACTGAACAGCTGATTTGAATGATGCTAAGACAGGCCAGTGATACGTCACAGAAATATAGACTGGCTTGGGTAGGAACAGATCTTATAGATCACCCAGTTCCAGCTCCCTGCCATGGGCAGGGACACCTTCCACTATCTCAGGTGGCTCCAAGCTGGCCTTGGACACTTCTCTGGGCAACCTGTGCCAGGGCCTCCTCACCCTCACAGGGAAGAACTGAGTGTACAGAGAAACGTATTCCTTGGACAGAGAGAGGCTGTATTGTGCTGTTAAAGGAGCAGAGCTTGAAGCAGTGCTGTTGTTACAGCTGGAACAAGTCACCTTTTGATAAGCAAGTGCCTGGACAGCCCTTGTTCCATGTGATTGACTGAGAGCAACTTCCATCCCTGTAACTCACGGAGGTTCACCCAAGTGTCATTGCTTCCCTTTATAAGAGATAAAGTAGAAAAGTCAGCTTGGATTGCTCCCTGCAATTTGAGGAAGGGGTTGGATAATGTAGCCATTTATTTTTAAGTAATGTGTTTGTATATACTCATATTACATGTAAAGTATGTATCTATATTCTCATATATTAGTGTGTATAGATATACATATTTTGTATACGTTCCAATTACTGTATGTACCATATATATGCGTGTATAACACCTTCCTATCTTCATCTGGAACTTTCTCCAGGAGTAAAAAGGCTGCTCTTCTTTCTCCTGTGCTTAAAGGCCTTTTGCTCTAGCAGGCACTATGTGATGGCAAGGACAGTGTGTGCTGTGCTTGCAGCCAGAAATGAGCTTTGCTATTGATGAGGACAGAGAAACGAAGTGGAGAAGAGTGAAATGTGCAGAGGAGAGGGAGTATTAGCTCAGCCTAATGGCAGTAACTTGTGTCAGGGAGTGCCAGACACAGTGTTAGTGTTGGAGCATCAAAAGAGCATGATCACAGCACCATTGCTCTTCCCCGGGCACTGCTCTTACCTGGTCCTTGGGGACTGCTTTGCTTTTAGCTGTGACATATGTCCTTTTTGGGGATGAAGGCACCTGTCACAAAACCTGCTGCAATACCACATTTAATAGAATACATCTGATAAACCCCAGGCAAAGCCAATTTTAGTAGGCCTCTAGCACTGGAAAATTATTATATTTGGCTTTTTCCTGGTGTATGTGCTGTGTTTTTCGTCTGGAAATATTTACCAGCTTCCTTCCATGGTAGAAATGCTGAGGACTTAGAATGTGGAAGAAATCCTGCCAGGATAGTTGTTTTTTTTTCCCTGAAGAGGGTTTGGGATATGTTCTTCACAGTTCATACACCTTTCATTTCCAGACTTGTAATATATTTCTGTTCCTGTAATCCTGAACTAGGATTCCTTCTTTTTAAAAGCTTGCTGATAGGTAAACAGAGAGCAGTATAGGGGAGAGAGCTCTTGTAGAGCAACAGTCCCAGAGAGGAAATTTCTGACCACCCCCAGCCCAGAATTTGATTAAATGCTGCATGACAAGCATTCCTGGCTGATGTGCTTATAAACAGAAAACAGAATTTTCTTTCTCTGTGATGCTTTTCATATTCAAGGTAACACAAAGCTCACATAAATGTTAATGTGAAAAATATGGCTGCTCCAAGTGATTTTTCAAGGGGCAGTAAATCCTTTGCAGAGGTTCACACACTGCCTGTCAACAAGTGGTTTTCACGGAATAACTGAGGTTGGAAAAGACCTCTAAAATAGTCCAAGCTGTGCCTGCTCTCCACCTTGTCACCATGGCACTGAGTGCCACATCCAGTTTTCCTTGAACACCTCCAGGGGTGGAGAGACCATCACCTCCCTGGACAGTTAATTTCAGTGTTTAACAACCTCTTCTGTGAAGACAAATCCTCCTGATGTTTTGAACACTTGAAGGCAGGGAAGGAATTTCAAGGTGGATTGGCAGCCCTTTGGCCCTTGAGCAGCTTTGCCCGAGGTGCGTATGTTCCCTGATATGGAGAAACTACAATTCAGTTCCCTGTTTTTCCCACAAAGGATGTGATGAACTGCACCAACTTTGTAAAGAATTCCCCAAGACACAGTACCTTGAGAACCATGTGAAGCATCATTAGCAGGCTCTCCTTGCCTGGGTATTTCCCAGCAATGTTGGAAGGGGTTAAATTGAAGAGATTGGCTCCTGTTTCTGTGCAGATGGCATGGACCAACATTTTCTTTCCAACACCAGCAGGTCCAGCCAGTAACATGGATTTCACCAAGGGAGCATTCTCATGGACCGTTTGGGAACCTGTAAAAAGTCATATGGCACTATTATTGCTTTCATTTAAGTCTGCCATAAAGGTGATGGAATGATCCTCCCTTTTTATTCACTGTAAATAATTTATAATGTGAATTAATTGTTTCCTTACTATGGCATGAGTGCTCTTGAGTCCAATTTTGTGTAAGCAGAGCTGTGACCCCCCATCCCTTATTTGTACCCTCTGACTGGCAAGCTGCAGCTCTAAATCGATGTGAGCTAAAAGAATGATTTTGAGACCAGATGTCACCGTGTGTTTTATTTTTTCTCTTTTAACTTCTGCCTTTGCCTCCCTTTTTTTTGGGTAACTTTTCCTCTTACATGTTACTGCTATTCAGTGAGTGTTGGAGACTTTGTCACTTAGGATGCACGTGCTCTAAAATCCTCTCTCCCTTCTGAGCACACCTAAGCTCACTTGCAGAGGAGCCAAGGTTATTCCTTAGTCTGGAACATGCAGTGCAGGGATGATAAATCTGATTGGAGAAGGAGGATCGTTCTGTTTCCTTCACTTAATTCAGGGAGTGCCAGGGTTGCTGTGCTTAGCTTGCTGTGCCTGCAGCCATGGCTGCTCAGCATTTCTAAATCTATCTCTATGGCTGCTCCAGGTACATTCATCCTGGGCTGTGGGGAAATAGATTCCACTACCTGGGAAAGCCCAGCAGGAGTGCCTGCGTTGGGAAAAGACAACCACAGACAGATTTAGGAGGTTGATGGGGATGGAACTTGTCTTTCCTGCAGCTGTCACTGTATGAATTAGGGACAGGTGACCCTCCAGAGGTGGAAGGAGCAGGAAATGTCAAGTGCTTTATCCATGCCCACTGGTAGCACAGTAACATCGCTGCCTCAATGCCTAAAAATGTCCTGTACCAGTAGTGTTGGTAGTTACACATATTTAAAAATCAGTGTGAGCACTCACTACTTCTGGAGGTCTCTGAGACTGGTGTCCATCAGACTGGGGGGGGGAAATTTGTCCCAAAGGTGATGGGCTGCAGAGGGAGCCTATGGCTTAGCCTGGAGAAATGTTCTGGGTTAAGGGGCAGAGCTAGGTAATGATGGCATTTAAAACAAATCCAATCACGCTGCCTCTCTGTGTCCTAATGGTTTAACATCCCAAATAAATGATAATGAGAGTGCAGAGATGAATGCCATTATTGCAGTACAGTGCAGGATGTAGTGAAGTTGTCAGCCACCCAGGTTTTATTAATATTTGGTCATTCCATACCAATCTATTACTATTACACATAGATTTATTACGAGGGGAGCAGCAGACTCCTCTGTTGTTAAACATGAAGTATACCATCTACTATTATTTCTCCTTTCAGCTGCTTACAATTTTCTTAATGTCATTTAAGCTGGGCTGTTGGGTGGATATTTTGAGAGAAACTTTCACTTGTAGAATACACAATTACATAATGATGACTAAATTTGGTGAACGATTAAATAAAATGTCATCCATGGCAGATCACTCCAAAAGTGAAGCTGCTCCTGCACATTTTTTTGGCTCATGTAATACATTCTTTTCACTCAAAGGCATTTTTCAAACAGCTGTTGCAAATACCTGTTGTTTGTTTAACTAGTTCAGGGTCTCCTCTCCTTAGAATTTTTACCAATTGTATAAATGGCAGAAAATTTAGGAGTTCTTTTTCTTCCTGTTTCAGGGGCTGTCTTGGGGCTTGATTTTCCTACACGATGCTACCACATAACCTTGGAGGAGTTACAGGTTCTGTGAAACAACATTGCCTTGTGCAGACAGGGAGAACTGCTGAGCTCTTTCACTGATTGAACTTACAGCCAGGGGCTCACCCAGCTGAGAGTGTTTTAGTGGGAATAAACCCACCTAGGCTGAAGGAAGGTGCCAGAATCCTGTTTGTTAGCTTGGTTCTTCAGATAGAGCTGCAGAAACACTCTTATCAACCTTCATGAACCAGAATTCCACGCTATTGCTCTGAGCTCTTCCATGGCACATGGAGCCTGCTTTGGGCATGGGGAGCCAGGGAATGCCAGAGGAGAGCCTCAGAACGTGTATGTACACAACAACCTGAGCATTGTTCTTTGGAAGGTGTGCAAGGGGGAGGGAAAAGCAGAAGCTCAGTGTTTGCCAGGATGAGAGGCTGGGAGACATTGACTATTTTGGCCTCCTAATGGGATCAGCAGACAATGACAGCCTTGGGGAGGAATGGAAAAAGATGCAACTGAAGTATTGAGTAGAGGCTGAAAAATCCAGTCAGGAATGGGAAAGGATGTGAGTATTTTATTTATTTATTGAGTTAAGGCTTTGAGACGGGCACTTCTCGCAATCACTAGAGTTTGCCTTAATGCCGTTCCCAAGTAAAATATGGGATAGATTTTACATTAAAAGCAAACAACCTGACCTAGCAAAGCCTTGTTAGATATTGGCTAAGTCTGGCATTAAAACTGGAAGGGCATTTACAAGTGTTCTCTGTGATGTACAAAATGTACTCAGACCAATTCCTTCAATGATTGCATTGTGCAGCACTGAGTAACGTGAGCCGGCTTGTAAAAGGTAAATTGCAACCTTAGCCCTTCCCTTAACTTGATTAATTTTGATCATTGGAGCTTGTTTTAGCTATTATCTTCCCCAAGTGATTTCCTTTTATGTGCTCCCATTCACAAACTGTTGCCATGCAAACAGGGGTGGGATGGAGAGGCAATACCTGCCCGTGGCTTGCGCACGCTCCTTTATGCACTATTAAAATGATATGGCCTTCGCTCAGAAGGCTTAATTGAAAAACAATTAGACTGCAAAATGCTTTAGATTGCGACTAATCAAGCCCTGTCAAAGCCAGTAAAAATGCCTGTTTCTGTCAGGAAGCAAACCATTGTGTTTTTCCTTCTGGGAATTGCTGTGCTCTTACCTAAGGGCAATATTCCATAGAGGGCTATGAGCTGTCTGACATCTGGGGTCGAGGGCAGGGGCTGTGCACCCGTCCCACGAAGGTTGTTCCTCAGACAGCCATCGTGGCCTGTAGGGAGAAAGCAGGGGCTTAATAAATGTGACAGTGTTATTACAAAATGAGTGTTTAAAGGAATGGAAAACTGCCACAGAAAACGCGGTCCCAGCAAACCCAGGAATGTCAGGGGACAAGGACTCAAATGGGGCAATATTGTTGTGGAATGTGGCCCTGAGAAAGGTGAACTGCAAAGGAAAATTTAAGCTGAACAGGCTGTGGGCTTTCCCTTGCAGTCTGTGGAAGGCAGTTCAGCAGAGCAGCCAGTCTCGAGTAACCTCTGGAAGAAACTTTGCGGAGAAGAATCATTAGTAGCACCATAAATCACGCTGCCGGCAAAGGATTTCTGGATTTGGGATTTCGTGGGGCTGGGATCCCAGTGAACCAGAAGGATTTTTAAAAGGGGGAGAAGCTATTTTAACAAGCTTTTCCCTGGCTGTGTCCCATCTCAGCTCCTTGCTGTGTGAGATGTTTAAGCATGTCACCTAATTTGATGGGGCTCTCTGCTTTGCAGTTCACCTTTTTTTTTTGTTCAAAAAAACCCCCTCCACAAAACAGCCCAAGAAAACTAAAAATCCCTCATGTGAACTGAGAGGATATAATCTTGCCTTGGCTCTTGTTACAGAGCTATAATCGCATTGCTTGCCCTGTCAAAGTCCATATACAAGACATGTTAGAGAACAAAGATCCAGGAGGATGGGCCACAAGCAGGAAGACTAGTTGTGATGTACTCAGTGACTATTTTTAGCATAAATTACATGTCATTATGGTGAATATTATTGAAAAATAATAGCATATTATGTTTTATTGGAGATAAAGAGAAAGGGGGCTAAAGTTCTCTGGAGCAGAGGTAAATTCTGGTGGTTAAGAGAGAAAGTGGAGGTGTAATTTGGGGGCAGAAAGGCAGACAAGCCCTGGTGCAACTGCCCCCTCCCCTCTTAAGAATAAAATTAATTTCAGGTTTTATCTTTTATTTAAAGAGAAATCAAAAGAACTGGATAGGAATTAATCTTCACAGATTTAATTAGAAAGCATCAAAGGGTTTAATTGCAACTGAACATAAATCACAGTGGATATTCTCTGACTAATTTAGATAAGGTCACCAAGAAAATTAGTTCAGCGATGTCGGTTTGTCATAGAAGGGGGATATTTCCATGCCTTTCCTGGCTGTGTAGCACAATTCCACCCTTTGTCCTTTCCCCAGAAACTGAAGTGACCTTCCTTAGGCTTCAGCCCTGTAAGGTTGAGCAGATGAGAACTTATTTCTCTGCAGGCTTTCATTGTGTCCTTGAACCCTTAATGGGAGGGTTTTTTGATTTTAAAAAAAAATAAAAAAAATAAAAGCAGTTACTTCTTGATTCTAGGCCAGCTTTAAATACCTCTCCTGTATGTTGTTGTGGCAGCCCAAGAAGCACAAGTAGGTTTGGAGTAGGGAAGACCTGGCTCTGACAGTCTGGGCCTTCACCTAAGCAGGTGACTTTGCCAGGCAATTTTGTGCCCAGGATCTTCTGCTGGGGAGGGAATATTGCCAGGATAACTTGGAGCAGCCCTTGTGTTCCTGTATGCTGCAAAGAAGCCAAAGCTTTCAAACCTCAGGGTCAGGGGAAGATGGCCCAGAGCCATCTCAGCCTCTTCTCAAGTTGGATGGTACCAACTGTTAATTATTATCCACTGGTGAAGATGTGCTGTATTAAAAACACCTGTGGTGGGGAATGCTTTTTGGACAAAAGTGACCTTAATGGGTTGGGTGAACAAAGAAATAAGGAAAACCTTCCTTTACTTCAGGCTTTCTATTTAATGACCCTAAAATGGATGGGACACTTGTTACTTCAGCCTTCAACAGAATGAGCTAAGGCTCTGAAGGCTGAATTGATGCTTTCAAGAGTTTACATAAACAGGGCATTTAGAGGTGATACAAGAGAATGTGGCTTTTCTGGGTCCCACACATGTTTGTACTAACAGCCACTGGCATTGCTGCTTCTGCACGGCTACAAATTCACATTATGGCTTTTGAAACCATTTAAATCTTCGTGGTTTTTTGCTGCTAAGTTTGATGTGCTTTTTACTGTATGTCACTAAATGCTTTTGGAGATGGAGCCAAACCCCTCTGCAGTCTGAAAATGGGGGTTTGGGGGTTTTTTTGCCCTTTTTTCTGTGTAGAGTAGAGACAAGCATGTCTGACTGCAGCTGCAGGTAACAGAAACCAGGCAAGAGGACTGTGAAATGCAGAACTAGGGAGAGACACATCTTACTCAAATCACAGACCAGATATGCCTCAAAGCACAACTCAAAGTTCACGGGCGGTCAGGGAGATGGAGGACGGGGGGTGAGTCTCCTCTGAATGAACAAAGGCTGGAGGGATGATTTTTGCTCTTCTCTGGGAAATATTCCCGATGGATTATGACCCCATGTCTCTTAGCCTTGCACTGCCTTGCCAATGCCTGGCCAGGGCTCCTTAAAGGACGTTCTGGTTCTACCTCAGAGTGGCTCATGACATCCAAAACCATCCAAATCTGCCAGGTGTCAGTGCCTGGAGGGAAGTACCAGCTTTACATACAGGATCTGGTTTTGGTAGCAGGAGTGAAAGGCACTGAACACTCTGAGGAAACAGACGTGATTTCCCTACGTGGCTTTAGATGTCTGAGTTTGAAAGTCCCGAAAAAGCAGTTACTCTTGAACTGCCTCTTGACTGGAAATCAGGGTAAATGACCATGGAATAGCTGGAGGTTTGGTCAGATCAAACACCACATTAGCTGTAAAAGGTGTACTTGACCAATGTAATCGGAGAGATTCACAGCCTTGGCTTTGATCAGTAATCCTTCTTCTGCAAGTTCCTGGTACAGGGAATCGATGGTCCTATGGGCAAGAGACATCACTCAGAAAAATTGCAGGGCACTGGAAATAAAAGCTCAGTCCTCCCATAACTAAACCAGCTTGAGAGTTATTTGTGTTTTATGAAAGTACTTTGTAGCTCAGAGGTAAAGGTGTTTAGTGCCATCAATATGAAATCAATAAATATGATTTTCTATGTTATGGCAAGGAATCTTTTATTGCCTCACACACGGCATCTCTCCCTCTCCTGCTGACTCCATTTACCCTTTCCAGGTGATGCAGGATCAGTTATGACTTGTGTAATAGACTCATTCATTAATATCAATTACTGGGAAATTATTTTTAAATTATACAGTAATAGTAATCCTAACACTACTATACCTATTCATTTAGCTCTCCAATTAGTAGTAATTCATTAATTCTTCTTTGAATTTATTGTGTTTGCAAATAGACAGCCTCATCTCCCCAGGAACACACTGGGAATGAGTAACCAATGATCCACTGACCACAGTGTCAGGGTCATGATGGTTAAAGGAGAACTGGGGGAAAAATATACTGTGCAAGTGTTGCCCCATCCCTGGAAGTGTCCAAGGCCAGGTTGGGCAGGGCTAGGGACAACCTGGCCTAGTGGTAGATGTCCCTGTCCATGGCAGGGGGTGGAACAAGATGAGCTTTAGGGTCTCTTCCACCCCAAACCATTCTGGGATTCTGTCAAATTGCCAAATTTCTCTAGTGGAACAGTTTGTTGTCATCTCCATTAGTGGCCAGAAGTAGCTCCCAATGCTTGAGGATTTAATACACTTAGATTTGTGTGTGGTTTTCTGTTGGTGTGGGTGTTCTTCACACTCTCCCTTTTGGAGGTCTAAGCATTAATTTCAATGACACTTTTGGCACTCGCTTCTGTACATCGATACTGCTTCAAGGATTGCATGAAATGAATAAGCCTGTTGGAAATTTTTGTATTGGCAGCATAATAGTAATTGCTGTCTTTTCAGGTCTTTCACTGGTTTTGTACACTTTTTACATTCCTTTCCCCAGTATCTGAGGTTTTTTTTTGGTCTTTCTCACTGATCGTATTTGGGACATCCTGGTATGACTACAGTAAAAATATTTAATAGTGCCTCTCAGCTGGCTAATAAAACTACAGGTATAATTTGAGGTCTGCAGCCTTTTTTCCATTGCAGCTGAGAAGTTTTATGTTTATGCAGTGTTACTGGCAGAATTAATATAGGACTAGTAATAAGCAAGTCCAAAATTTAATGCACCTTCAACAACGTTGATTTTGCTACTCTGACTCAAGCTTTCATTCTCAGTGGTTTTATGTTGGGAATGCATCATAAAGCAGGCAGAAGGTAGAATGGGACTAGAAGGTAGAACTGGCAGTTCTGTTGGGAGAACGGCTTCTACTTTTCCTGCTTTACTGTGGTTTTTGTTCAGCTTTAATGATGCATGTCCTGAATTTCCCCCAAGTAAGTGCGATGTGACCAGTCTTTGACTAAAGTCCCCTGTGGCCCCTCTCCTGTGCCAAAATGGAGAACAACCTGAGGTTCTCTTAGTTATTTCTGAAATGTTCAGCAGGGAAGAGCAAAGCATGGAGCCAAAATGCCAGATAAACTCTGATACAAAGTCAGCTGCTAAAAAGTTTGTGTTTTTAACTGGCTGTATGTTAAGTTTATATATGAGGAAGCAGGTATGTGCAAGAGTAATTTTAAAAGAGTAATTTTATGCATCCTCGTTGGACTTTGGCACTGTTCTTCAAGAGAGGTTGTACTCTGTTATAATCCATGAGACATGTATTTTAAATATTTGCTTGGAGAGCTTTTTTTATTAGAGATCATTGACTGATTGTGTAGTGCCAGCACCCAAGTGATGGAGTCCAGGTCTCGCCGTATGTGCATGGATTTGTGGGGTGAATCCCTTGTGCTCTCCTTCATGGACTGAGTGTGTTTGTCTTGGGCCTGTTTTCCAGCCTTGCTCTCCTGGGAGCTGGCTCTGGGGCAGGAGGACCCAGCACTGAGATCTCTGTGTGGTGCGTACAGGTGATGAATGGCTGGATTATCAGTGAACAAATCACAGACTCGTTGGAAATGTCATGTCAAAAACAGAAATCCTCTCAAATCCTCCAGATAAAATAAGGGTGCTTAAAAGAGCGAGGGTGCACAAGAAATGTCCAGGTCTGCCAGAACTTATTGGTAAATCGCACTGATTTATGACATATGTACACTCTACCTCAGCCACGAGAGGTGATTTATAGGGTACAGAGGTCTGTCTGCAGCCTCCCTTATCAGGCTTCAGCTGGGATGGAAAATCTGACAGTCAACAAACCTGCCAGGTGCTTCTGCACCTGCAGAGAGGACAGGAAAGAGGCACCCAGGGCCAACATCCTGCCTAAATGGTCCATGTGTTCGCTCTGCACACTGGAATGAACATGCTTAAAGTTGATGGAGACTGGTCCTGGTGGTGTGTTGTTGCAGAATGGGGATTTTAATTTGCATGTGTTGTTGAAGATGAGGAAACCCAAAGCTGATAGTAAATGTGCTGTAAACACTTTCTTTACCTGCCAGGAGTTCGATCCCTCTCCATCTCGGGTATCTTTCTCTTCCTGGATGCCTTACCTGTCTGAGGACCACAAAACAGGTAGGAATTAGTGACCTTAGCACTGGTACATGTATTTGAATGTACTGAAGCAAAGTGAGGGCCAGAACAGCCAATGTTTGTGTTTGAATGTGCACCTTATAACTGAGGGAACCCAAATGGAAAAATCATAAACAGCATTCCCACTCCTTCCAGTGGAGGCTACAGAGGAAAGCATCCCAGGGTTAGTTTTGCACCAAGAGAAAAATCTTCTCTCCTTCCTTTTAATTGGATATTAGATAAACTTTAGTGGCTTAGCTGCCCAGGGCAGTGGTGATGTCCTCGTTCCTGGAGGGATTCAAAAGCCATGTGGATGTGGCACTCGGGGACATGGTGGCCTTGGCAGTGCTGGGTTAAGGGTTGGACTCAATGGTCTTAGAGGGCTTTTCCAACCTTAATGATTCTGTGATTCTTTCTGTCTCATCCTTTTTGGAGCACAACTCAGGGTGGGGGGCAGGGGACCATGGCCCTTCCCCAAAAAGGAAGCAGGAAGGAACAGGGTGTGGGGTCCAAGTAGCTGCTCCAGAGGCTGTTTGTATGTCTTTTCATACTGAAGTGAAACGTATAAGCAGCTTCCCTGAGGAGAAAACCTCCTGAGTCTCTGGTTCCCCTCCTAACCATAAGATATCCTCCTGCCTTCTCTTTCCTAATGCCTCAGGGAAGAAGCTTGAAGAGGTTAGAGAAAACACAACCTGCCCCTTTCATATTTTCACCATGCTTTCACTGTGGAAACATTTCAATTTGTGTGACTGGTTTCTTTACATATTGCAAAAAAAAATCGTGGGAAGCATAAATGAGAAAGATATGGCTCAGGAGTGTCAAGCCCCCCCTCCATTAATTACAGTTCATAAGCCATAAATATGGTTAGGGATAATTAGTAGAGGAGAGGGCATCATTAATCCATGTTAGTGCCCACCACTGGTGTCTGTGCTTCGGGTCTACGAAGCACTTCAGAATTCTTTCAGTGGAACTATTTGCACAGCAACATTTGTGCACCAGGGGATTTCTTCAACAGTGTAAATCTGAGTATGTGCTTAAATGCTTAGTTGAACAAGACAGCTTATTCTTTCCAAAAGTTTATGTTCATTTTCCTGGGAATACAGTCGTTTACTTTATTTTTTTTTTTATAATAGTGAATACTTCTGCAGAGCTCCAGAGGCTGCCTTGTTGAGTTAAAAAATCCTACCCAATTATCTGGAAAACGCTGGGTTTTATACAGAATGGATCAGCAGTCTTCAGAAATAGATACATTTGAAGTTTTCAAGGGTAGACATAATGTAAATAAACTGTGGTTCAAACACCTGTTGCTGTTTATGATGCCACAAAGATAATCCAGATGGAAATGTAACCTAAAGCCAACACTGTATGGGCAAGCTAACTGGGAAAAGGGGATGTTTTCAAATACTGGGTTAGAATAATGCAACCAACTCCTTGTTTGCAGAGCTATGCCTTGGGGTTTTTTACATAACTAAATTTGGCAGCTAATACTCATCAGAATGTGCCAGTGGAATTTTGTTTTAAAGAGAAGGAATAGGGAGAAGAAAGCAAGTGCCACGCCATTGTAACAACTGAGAAGATATTGCGACTGTCACTGGTTTATTTTTGCCGTTCCTCCAGTTTTGTCTCTTTAACCTTTCTTCCAACAAGCCAGAAATTACATATCCTGGGGTCTAACTGGGAAGAAAAGCTCGTGTCTACCTATGTAAAGACACTAAGCATATGTTGAATTTATTGTCCAAGTGGTATTGTCCTCAAGGCAGCTTCACCAATAAAGTAACTCAAGGGCAAACCAGAAATGAAGTGTGCAGGGGAAAAATGTGTTTTCATAATTAACATCAGCATTTGTGGGAAATTTGGCAAAGGCTGAGATGCGATAAGGGGAAATATGAATTGTAGACAATGGCTTGGCTCCAAAATGTCTTATTTGGAACAGCTTTTATTTAGAAAATGATAATGTTTAATGAATGTGAACATGCTCTTGGTTTATAATGGAAATCTCATTTCTCTCTTTGAAATGTCAGTCAGGCTCCTGTGCAGCCATCCTTTTACTGGGTCTTTTTCTGCTTTAGTAATTCCCATAGAGTGAAGGGTGTTAGTTTGGGAGCTGGCAGGTGATAGAGGACTGTGCTCAGTGTGTGGTGTCTTGTCTGGCTGTGTGGGCTCATGAAAATGTTTTGGGTAGCTCAGAGCTATGAGCAAACCAGACCTGAAATTAGACCAGATTCCAGAGCAGAGTGTCTGCTTTTAGAATGGTACCAGAAGAAAGAGGGTATCCCAAATGTCTCACTCAGGGAAACTGTTCCACTTTGGAACTGCAGCATCTGTGTCATTCTTTGGCTGTGATCACACAAGTCCTCCTGCTATCAGCTGCTCACTGCAGTACCTACTGCCACCAAGGATCATAAAATCAGAGAATGGCCTCTAGGCCCATCCTTTTCTGCCTCCTGCCCTGGGCAGGGACACCTTCCACTATCCCAGGCTGCTCCAAGCCCCATCCAACCTGGCCTTGGACACTTCCAGACGTGGGGCATCCACAGGTTCTCTGGGCAACCTGTGCCAGGGCCTCACCACCCTCCCAGGTAAGGACTTTTTACTAATACTTCATTTAAGCCTACTCTCAGTTTGAAGCCATTCTCTCTTGTCCCCACATTCTCTTGTAAAAAGTCCCTCTCTGTGTTTCTTGTTGGCTCCCTTGTGGAAAAGTAGCAAGAGTAAAGTGCTCCTGTGGTTTAAGGGGAATAAGGAGCAGTCTGTGCAGCTTTTAGTGGATTCCTTGGATCGTGTGTGATGCTCAGATGGGAGGCTTAGCAAGTGCAGATTCGCACTGTGCATGGGTTGAGAAGTCTTTTCTGGCGCTGCAGGGTTGAAACAAGCAGCTTTGGACACTCGTACTGAAAAATTCCTTAGACAAAGATCTTCCAACTGATTAATAAGCCCTTGCTAAATGAGGGGCTCTGGTCTGTAATCCCTGTTGGATTTAGGTACAGCGTAGAGAGGTTACAGCCCCCACAGCTGACTGAGAGCTCTGGGTGCTAATCTGACCAGCTACAGACAATTCCCCAGGGTTTGGGAGTCACAGCCCTCAAACCCAGCCTTTCCTCAGGTCTGACCCAGCCTGCCTTCTGGGCTTATTCTCTGTGGCTTTGCTCTTATCAACTCTTTAGACTGATGTCAATGTTTTTGTCATAGCCATCTGTGGTTTGCTTCGCTCCTGGCAAACTGTATCCAAAAGAAATCTCCAAAGCTGTGTTGAGAGGCCAGCAAGGCCTATTTCAGATGCAACTTAGAGGTTCTCATGTCCCCTCTTTTTTTTTCTGACTTCTGGCCATGTCTTTGTGCATGTAGGGGTGTGTCCATTTCCAATACATTGCTTTACCTGCAATTGGATCAGAAACAAACCCCTGGGGGAGCAGAGCAGGAAAAGCAGCACAATAGACTTGATAAAGAATACTTTGATAAGCTCTTAAATGTAACTTCCAGGTCAGTAAGAACCATATTCCTCACTAGGAGGCAATCTGCCTTAGCCTGAACCTACACAAGTGCTTACCAGTTGGGCAGGTGAAAATCTGCCACTGGGCACAGAAGAAAAATGCGATTTGCAGTAGAGCTGAACCACATTTCTGTTTCTTTTATATCTGTTTTTTGTTTGTATCTGGTTTTTGACTCTGTATTTGTTTCTGTTGTATCCTCATCCACTGTCCTGTGAGTAAGTGGATCAGGAGCTACCTGGAAGAATCAAAGTCCAGCACAGTGTGTCTTTTAAAAAGGACAATGTATATATATATATATATGTAATATACCCTGTATGTTATATTCCCTGTCAATGTTGGGCCATAAGAGTGGGACAGTCTGCGGAACAGAATGCTTCCAACAGGGTAAAGAGGCACAAGATCTGTGCCTCAAATGTCAGCAGTGTGGCTTGTTGCATATTAGGTGCAATCCAATTAGTTTTGGTATTTCCAGACCAACCTATTGGTCTGGAGACTTACTTGTAATGAGAAGAGCAAAATTTGCCTTTTCACTCCAAGTTCATTCTTCCACAAAGGTGGCAAATGGGATTCTTATCTTGAGGAGCAATAAGAGCAGCTCTTGGTCTGGGGTTAAGTGTCAGCTTTTAGCATTAAGTGGTGTTGGAAAGTTTGTGAGTCAGTGATAAAGTTCAGCCTAGATGGTGCAGTGCCTGGAAATAATGGAGTGCCTGTGAGTATGACTTGAGCTGAAAAATTATGTTTACCTAAGAGCTGAGATGTCTGAAACACTAAAGGGAGAAATTACCCTCCTTGTGCTTTCCCTTTAGATTCCAATCCCAAAATGCCTTTGCCAAATTTCCCCCCAAAGCGACTCTCAAACAGGATTTTAAACTCTAATTATTTCCTGAGGGGTGGGCAGATTATTTTTTAATATGGACTTGACAGAATTTTTCAGAGTTGTAAAGTACTTATCCTAAGGTGTGCTTGAAAAGGCTGAGGGCATCTACCCCTATTCCCTGACCAAAAAAAAAAAGGGCCCTAGTTGTACTGTGATTTCTCCCTGCAAAGAAAGTAGAAGAAATCCTTCCTTAAAACAGGGAATGGCCAAAGGTGGCATTGGGAATTTGGGATGAGTGTCCCTGGACAAAAAATTCCACTTGTAAGAGTTCTCTTAAAGAAATTATCCTTTCAGTGCCCACTCCCCACTGACAGAGTGCAGGAAAAGCTCTAATTTCTCAGAAGAATGAATATTGAATCCTCCTGAGAATGCTTTTCTGTGCAGAATATCTTTTTTTTTTAGGGAGGTGGGATATGTTTTACATTATATTCCAGACATATGCTCATGGCTACAAGGGAAATCCACTGTTATTTCACAATGCATAAATGGGACCTAGGATGTGGTACCACATGCCTTAAAAATTAGAGATTTTTTTTTTCCTGAATAACAACTTAATAAGCTGCTTCCAAAACTTTCCCCCTCATATTATTCTTATTAAATAAACCAGGTCTTCCTAAAGCAGGTCCGAGGTCTGTGTGCACAGGTAGGCACACCCTGGGTTGGTTTATGACTGAGATATTCATGCAAATATTAATTGGAAAAAGCCTTTGCCAATGCTGATTGTAGATTTAAAATAGTTTTGCACAGGGAAAATGTGTTTTGATTAACACTGAATCCTTCCTTCTATTCCCCACCCCTCAAATAGGACGGTATTTGTTTGGGTGGGAGTTTTCTTAGATAAAATCTTTAAGGAATTTGTATTACCTAATCAGTATTATCTAATTCTTCCTCCTCTTCCCCCTGCCTTATTCTCTCAGACTATTGGGAAGACCTGGGAGAACAAAAATTAAATCATCTCCTTCCACCCTAATCTATTCCAACACTATATTGAAGGAAAAAGCCCCAGCCCACCCCCTAACATCAAGCTCTATAATTCCAGGGTGGTGTTTTGAAGCAGGGCACTGACCAGCTGAGCTAAATGTGTCTGCCTATGACAACTTTGGGAAGGCTGCTGCAATATTTTGTCTGTATATTTTGAGCCTTCCTATTTTTGAAACGGATTTAGGAATCCAGTTGGGATCGGTTTCCAGTCTTTTATTTTTAGATTGCCCCTACACTTTTGAAGATAATTTGAGAAGTAGAAGATCAACAGCAAGTATTTCTATGCTAAAAGGATTATAGAAATAAAATACAACTTGAGATTAGGGTTGGCTATTTGCCCTGAGGATTTTAAGTGGATCTGTTGATTGAATGGTGGGGTCTGTAAGCTCTGAGTTATTTTGCACTGACATGATCCATAGTTTAAATGCTTGGGTAAGGAATTCGGGGAACCATGAGCTGTGTAATTCTTCATGTGGTACTGCTGTGAAACTGGATGTGAACACAACATGTGCTATGTTTCAGTGGGTTAACCTATTTTATGTGCCTAAACAAACTTGGCTTAATTGCAGATTCCTAAACCCTTCAATTGTAAGTAGCAGTATAATGTGTACTTGTGATCTATATGATGTCACAGAGAAATGAAAGGTTACATTCAAAGGTTTTGGGGTTTTTTGTGTACAGTTTTGAAACACAGTAACCAGTCCTTACTCAGGAAGAAAACAGGCCGTAGCTGGAAAACTTACTGGCCTTCAGATTAGGGTCTTCCTCAGAAAACTACTAATCTGAACTGGCCATCTTGAAAATAGCCACAGGTGAATAGATTTTTAAATGTTTGACTTCAGATTCACCCAATGTTTAGGATGGACATTCTGATGTTGGTGCCTGAGAGGGTTTGCAGAGGACTGAGACTGACACCAAATTCTCCCACACTGCTGCTCTTACCTTTTCAGGTTTTCCACCTTTTTTTTGAGTGCCAATCTTCTCTCCATCCACGTGCACTTTGAGATTCCTCAGTTTCTCTTGCATCAATTCATCAACCTGTTGAGACAAACACAGCTGAATCTTACTTTTCTGTTCTGCCTCACCTCACCTCAGCCAAATGTTCAGCTAAACAAGTGTTAAAGCAAAGAACAGGCTGAAGGGACTCTGGAAGGAGGGAAGGTCTGTGCCGGGGCCAGTTCTTACAGCTGGAGAGAAATATGCCCAGGTAATGCACATGATTAGTGCCCTCTCCCTTTTGTCAGCACACCTGCACTCTGATCTCTTCCTCCACTTCTTCCCGCTTCCCTTCTTTGATCAGCTCTGGGTCGTGATCCTGGAGAAAATCCAATCCATTGTGTCTGTTCTGCCAAAAGACTGTTATCCAAGAGAAAGAAAAAAAGGGGAAAAGTTACAGAAGCCATGGGTTTCTCCAACTGCTTCTGGAGGCAAAAAATGAGTAGTTTTAGGCAGCTTTTTAAAAATTATTAGCTGTATGAATGCAGCAGGCTCAAGGGACCTGTACCAAGTTCAGAGCCCTGTTGTGTGTTTTAGGATCTGTAAATCTTGAGGTTAAGGGATATCTTTTTGCCTTTGGCTGCAAAATGGTATCCGATTTCAGGAGGATAATGGGACACTGAGGCTGTCATTTGGAGGTTGCAAAGCTGAGTGCCCAGACTGCTGCCAGTCTTCAAATCTACAGTCTCAGCCAAAACATAGCGTGCCTGACGTTGCCATTATTTTTCTCCGTTTAAAAGCACAGTGCTTAAATATCTACTATGAAGAAGGCACAAGGATGACTCCTGCCCTCAGGGCTGTGCTCTCCATGAGTGTCTCTTGGCTGGTATGAGGAGTGACTTCCTTGGGGACCAAAGGAAGGGGGTTAATTTAAACCACAAACTTCCCTTGGTCTCCCCTCGGCTCAGTTATCTCATGCTAAGTTAAAGCTGCTGCAGCCTTGGGAGTTGGCCTTTGTAAGTAATTCATGGGAGGCTGAAATAGATATAAAAGCCTGCACTGAGCACATGGAAACGGGAGAAACGGAAGGGATAGTGAGTGTGACAGAGCAATAACCTGGATCTGAGCCACAAGTGAGGCATGGCCACACAAGGGTTTCATTGTGGGGGATTTTAAGCTTGATGCAGTAATTTAGAGATAGACAAAGTGTCTTCCAAAAAAGAGACAACACCCACCTGCTACAGCACCTTTACTTCTAAGAGTTTTGTGCCAAGGATAAGGAGACCTAATACTCAGTCAAAGCAAGCCTGTCCAAACTGGTGATCAAAAAACCTATTTGCAATAAAGTACCTAATGATCCTGAAGTGCAGCTCTTCAGTTTTGTTGAGGCAAACTGCAATTTGCTCTTTAGAAAGAAACCTAAATGAAATCTGACAAGTTCAGTGCATAACCGAGTTCTCTGCTATTAGCAAATAACTTTTTTAATGGAAACACCTTTTTTTTCCCTACACTTCTTGAGGTAATTTGAAGGAAGGCAATTCACATCTTGCACTTCCTTGCATTTCAAGCCCTGATAGTTTCTTCCTAAATGACAGCTCATCTTCAGCAGTATGTGCTAATTCAATTTCCAGATGATTTAAAGTGACAGCTTTCCACCCTAAGACATGAGCTCCTCAATGAATCCGTTTTGTACAAGATACTCTTCCCTGTACCCACTGCCATGCTGAAGGCACTATAAATTCAGGAAGGTTTCACAGTACCCACAGGAGAACATTCAGCTTTTAGCCCTGTAGCCCAGTTAATACAGGATTAGCTGCCCTTTGCATCCCATACAAACTTTCTGAGCCCAATTACGTGCAGAGCATTGTGGTTTTACACGGGGAGTAGTTTTTACAGGTGAGTGGTGTTAATTTCACAACTGAAAATGGTGGAGCTGGAGAAAGGACCATGGATATTTGAGTAATGAAAGAAACTCAGAAGTATAGACATTAATGTCTTTAAATTATTTGTGGGTCATGAGATGGCATGACAAATGTCATATAATATTTCAGGAGGAAAAGATGGTTTGCCTTAGTTAAAAGGTACCTCCTCCAGCCTGGAATTCCAGCCTTGGGAAAAGGTGATGTTGCATAAGGAGTTATGTGAATTTTTAAACACATTCCTGACTGGGTCAACAGGTTGCAATTGCTATGTTTTCACAGGACTATTAGGATTTAGATATTTATTTTTCATAGAGGAATCCATAGATTTTCATTCTTCCCCCCCCCCATAATTTTGTGTTGTCATTTTGTAAGTTGATTGGTGATTTAATATCCACTGCAGGCAAACCACTGGCAGTCCCCAGAGACATCACCTGGCAACACTGAGTGCTGTATCAGCCACCAGAATAGAGGTGCCTAATTTTAATAAAATGATCAATAACTCATAGGTGTTACATGCTCTGTTATTCTTTTATAGATCAACACAATGTTTCAAAGTTAATTCTAAAGGGAGGCCAGGAGGCTGGGGTTTTGTTACAGGCAGGGTCATCCAGCTCCAGGAGCTATATTTCTGTGCCGTGTGTGTGCAGTGCAGTTTATGTCACCTTCTCTAAAATAGTGGATGCTTATTTTGGGTTTACTTTACATGCTGTAAATATTTCAGGGCTCAAAGAGAAACCCAGTTCACTAACACAACTCCCAGCATCAGCATCCCAGCCCTGCAGACTAGTAGGTGGTGATTCCAATGCCCCTGAACTTCAGAGAACAACTCGTGACTTATAATTGCAATATATTGACTTGAAACACAAAGCTTTTTTGAAAATGGCTCATCCCAGCCTCCTGGCAAAAGGATTTGAATCTTTTGGTGCCTGGTTAAAAATACATAATATTGCCACACCTTAAAGGTTGGGCCACAGAGGATTTGAGTGGAATTAAAACATTCCCTGCCACACTGAGCAAGGGTGGAATCACCTCAGTGATTCCATTGTAGGTTTCTGACACAGACCTCTCTTAATCAAGCTCCCTTCAATCATGTTTTCAAGGTTTATGCACTAATAAATCTGAACTTCTGTACAAATGCTGATACTAAATGACCTGTTTCTACATAAGAATAGAAGAAAGTTCTCAGTGTAGAAAGTCCAAACTCCAACCTACTTTCTTCTGCATAATCTTGCTACTGAAATAAAAGCAGGCTAAAATTAAAAATACAAGGAATTACTTACACAGTTCGGGTCAGATGTGGTTGTAGATTTGATTTTGGAGGCTGTCACCAAAGCACTTTACCCATGGTTAAGATTATAAGTAAAATGATTTTAACACTTCTCAGGTGGTGTTGTGTTTGTGTCCTGTAATAAACAGCACTAGGTGCTTGTGTATGAGGTAAGACATTGTGCTGCAAGGAGGAATTAACAGCTATTTACTAAAAAATAAGTGTGGTTTCAAATAGACTTGATTCACTAGGAGAAAGGGAGGGGGGAAAAACCCCCATGTGAAGTTTAACTGCACAGCTCCAGACTTTTACCGTGCCCACGGCAGAACTGCAGGTATTCTTTGAAGGCTGTAAGAGCTCTTTCCACTCTGAGGGTTTCTGGTTGTGCTCTGTGCAGAAAATGGTTCCTTCTTATGTGCCTTTAGAGCTGGGGAGCTGCCGTCAGCTCTGGCGGGATGGGCTGCAGATGAGCAGGGTGTTTAACTGGAATGCCAGGCTCAGTCTGGAACTACCACAAAAAGATGCTGTCTGTGTCTGACCTACCTGAGCACGTTATCCCAGCAAGTGCTGTCAGTACATGATGGGGATCACAGAGGTGCTCACAGACACTGGCTTTAGGTACCCAATTGGGGTTCATAAATAGCAGTGTAGGCTCCACAGGCAGCTAATGGGGCTGCTGAGCTGCCCTTCGAAGGCTTTGTGAGCTATACAAGGACACCAGACCCCTGGCTCTGTGCTCACTCTCCTGTAAAAAGCTAGCACAGATAATCCCAGAAGTCATGTGTTTGCAGGGCTCAAAGCAAGTCTCTTGCTGGGAGTGGCTGCACTGGTGTTCAGATAAGGTTTGGGTGACAATACGTCCCATATCCTCTCATAAACCCCCTGAGCTGTTATGACTTGAGATAGTCGTGAAACTTGGGAGTGTCTGTTGCTGGCAAAGTGTAACCCATTGACCTCTGTGATGTCTGTATTCCTCACTGCTGTGTTGAGAGGCACTGTTGAAAGCTCCTGTGTTGAGGTTACAGCCAATGTTTCCTGCGATCCAACCCCTCCTGCCTTCCTCTTGCTTCATCCCGACACATGGAGCCTCCACACTGCACCTTCACTGCCCTGGGGAATTGCTGGGTGGGAACCCTGGCCTTGCTGTGGCTGATTTTGAGCTCCAGGTGCCATTTCATCCTGAGTCATAGAAAAGCACAATAAATGTTCCCTGGCCAGCCAAGAAAAGAAGCACAGATGAATTTGATCCTTATCTGAAACTCCTGCTGATTTCACTGGTGTTCTGACGTAGCATTTCAGGAGACAGTCTGGGATGAGAAGCTCTTTTTTAGCCATAAAGCTGCTTTATGATTTATAACATGTAAGAAAATCTTAATTGCTGCAAGTCAGAGGTCAGCCAAAGCTGCTGCTGAACATTTAGCAAGTTGTACACTTGTGTCTCTCCAGGCAGCCCAAACCAGGCAGAAAACTTAATGCCAGTAATTTGTCAGAAGGAGGGAATAGTAGAGAGCAGGAAAGAGATTTTTCCAAATTCTAGTAGAATAGAATCTGCAAGAAATAGAAAAAAATAAGCCCATATCCAATTCAGACAAGTGCATGACTTTCATACTGGCTTCCAGGTCTGGCACAAGTGATCAGTGGCTCACATGTGGTGTGCATTGAAGACAAGTGTGTAAGAGAGAAACTAGAGTTATGAAAAGGAGAGGAAGAGGATAGAAGAGACCTGGAAAAGAACAATGTTTTATGATTATTTTTTCCTATTGAGAAATCCCTACTTTTGGGTGCTTCTTCAAAGTGGAAAACCAGCTGTAAGTCTGGGTTATACTTGTTTCACATGCTGTGCATGAAGGAAGTAGAGCCACAGGCCTGCTTTTTTCATGCCTCTGCTTGAAATGATCTTACTAAAACACATCAAAACAAAATCAATATTACTACGTAGTGTAAGTGAAGGAATCCATGAACTCTTTCCATGAGTTGTCATTCATGGAGGACAGATAGAGTATGAAAACATGAGTGCGGAAGGTCAATCTGCAATACCAATCTGCAATAATGTGCCTTTGAATTATTAGCTATTCAGATGTCATTTCTGCTGCCCTCAGAAAAATCAAGAAATGCCTTTGTATATGTATTGAAGCACTCTGCTTCTAGTTTGTCCCCTTTCACCCACAGAAACATACCTTCCTGTACAATTAGCTCAATGATTTTGACAGATTCCTAAGAATCTTCTGGAAGACTCCCTTCCTAAATACCATTTTTTAATCAAATGTCCTCATTTTTATAATGTTCTGTAGTTTGAGCAGCTGCCCACTTGACCTTATAGGAATGAACTGAGATTAAGCTGAACTGAGAGAACATTCCAGCTGTAATTGTTATCTTTTTCTACTGACCTTTGTATCGACTGCTTCCTTCCTCCAGTATTGAAAGGAAATTACTTGGACCCATTTTCCAGCCTGCAACCTCTTCCTAGATTGGGGGGGAAAGTGAAAAGAAAAACTGTTGACAACGTTATTTCATCAAATTATAGAACATGTTAGGAGAGACCTGAAAGATCTATTTCCACCCCCTTGCCATGGCAGGGACACCTCCCACTATCCACTTGCTGGCTCCAAGCCCCATCCAACCCGGCCTTGGGCACTTCCAGGGATGGGGCAGCCACAGCTTCTCTGGGCACCCTGTGCCAGGGCCTGCCCACCCTCACAAGGAAGAATTCCTTCCCAATATCCCACTTATCCCTGCCCTCTGGCAGTGAGAAGCCATTCCTCCTTGTCCTGTTCCTCCAGAATCCTGCCCCAAATCCCTCTCCAGCTCTCTTGGAGCCCCTTTAGGCCCTGGAAGGGGGTCTAAGGTCTGCTTCCATCCTTCTCCATATGAACACCTCCAGCTCTCCCAACCTGCCTCCAGAGCAGAGGGGCTCCAGACCTTGGAGTATCTCCATGAGAGAACTCAAGGGTGTAATTTTATCAGCTGACTTACCGAAGTCACAGCATTAAACCTTGGCTTGTTTGGACTGTGATGCAGGCAGAAGACTTGCAATATTGAAATGAAATTACTCTGCTATTTTCTTCACTTGCTCTTACTGCCATTGCCATGTTCCTAAAGGACAGTTGCAGGCTGCTGTTCTGCTTTCCCTCTTACCTCAATTAACAGCCAAAGGGTCAATATGCTTGTTCTGTGTTAAATGTGTTAAGGCACCTTGAATCAACAATATACGTTTGATGTAAGCTGAGTCTGAATCCATTTCTGAGGCTTTCCAAAGCCTAGTCCTCACCAGCTGATTCTCATCCAGCAGCAAGGAAAACTGAATATGCTCCACTATGCACTTCTCCTAAGGAGATTTTCCTAAAGGGTTTCACTAAGGACAAACTGTCTCTCACTGTTGTGCATTTTTGGGTGAAATTTAGGGATGCACAACCTTGCTTGTGTTCAGTGAGACAAGCTGCAGCAGGTTCCTGGGTGAAGCAGTCCAGACTGGTTCTGCTGTTGAAAAGAGGGATTATGTGGGGATGAAATCGTGAGTTGTTTTCCTTAAGTGCCTGATGGGAAATCAAATCAGCACCTTGCAGAGAAAAGAAAGTGAAGTTGCTTTGATACCAAATCCTCTTTGTAAAGATTGCTATCAGGCTTTTCAGAAATACTTAAATTTCCTTCTGGGATCAAACTTTTGTTTTCTTTAAGAACTGAGGTTTGGAGCAGAGCTTTTTTTCTGCCTGCATCCCTATGACTTATAGCCTGTACTTATTTTAATAAGAGTCCTGCTGTTAGAACTTTTCTAAATACTTCTCAACTGGTCTAAGATACTATTTTTTTCCCCCCTATCAGTGCTATAACCTTGGGCAGAATGTTCCCTTTGTTCTTTCTCAGTGAACCATAGAGAACCTGATACAATGGCTCAGAATTTTACTTGACAGGACTTGTGATGGGTGAAGAGATGAGAATGACATGAAGTCATAAACTCCAAGAGCTCTGTGCTGTTATTTCACTCCATTTCAAAACATCCTCACAGAGGCAGGCTGTGAGGGGACTGAAATACAATTTTGGTATTGTTGGTTCTTACCTACTGAAATGTGCAAGAACGGGAAGGAATCAGATTTATCCTGTGAAAGCCAGATTTTTAAGCAGATGAGCGAGTTGCCATCCAGTTTCAGCCACTTGGGTTGGGTTTGCCATTTCCAGTGTGCTTGAAATGTCTCACTTTGACTTAAACTGAAGTGTCTGGAACAGCCTTTTTCATCCGTTGTGCGAGAGCAGAGGCATCCCAGGGGTTTGCTCTGGGCAGGCTGAGTGGGGAAGGAGCAGGACAAGGGCAGAGCTGCAGAGAGCCATTAGCCTTGTGAAGGCTTTCAAAAGGCTTGGGGCTGTCTGAGATGCTACAGCTTCTATAGCTCCGAATGACAATGCTCTTTCAAGCCTCTAATTTCAAAAGCTTTTCGAAGCTATTGCCTTTTGTCTGCTCTTCCCCATCGAGTTCTGCAGTGTCTGTACTGATTTGAGGGGTTACACCACGAAGGGGTCCCACAGAGCTGAACTCAGCACTAGTACCAGTCAGCAGAAGTCTCAGGGATGATAAACAACGTGGTGTCAGGATTTTTTGGGGTAGGTGTGCAGGCACTACCCTCTTCTCCTCTGTGGCTCCCACAGGTTGGCTCTGCTCTGGCACTAAGACAGGATGAGGCAGCAGCAATAATCACCTTCCACTGCTTGGGGCGTGATGCCTTTGCTAATGCTGGGACAGTGTCACCCTGAGGACAAGTGACTGAAAACGTGTGTGACCAGAACTTAAAAACAGTTTCTGTTTGCACAGGAGTAGCCACTACCCTTCCCTGCCAGCAATGAAAGATCAGGCTTAAAGAGCCTGGAAAACGTATTTATTTATGTGCTCCTTCAGCCTGCTGTGTATTTTCATTTACAAAGGGGGAAAACCCAACCCCAAACCCCCAAATATTTTTTTATATGATCCAAACAGTGTTTTCAACCAGCAAAAGTGCTGCATTATAAGTTCACAGTTTGGTATCTAGCTCCCAATTCAATTGACTGATGCTTCCTAAATTCATGTAATTTAGGTTCCTGACTAGATGTTATGAGAGCTTTGGCTAGATTAATGGATGTTGTCCAAGAAAAGCATCTTTTTTGATACATGTTTGCTCTAGGGTTAGGCCTTAAAATTAATTTGTGTTAAACTTGCAGTGAAGCTTTGCCCTAGAAAACTCACCCTTCTCCACATACTCGGTGAAAGATTAATGACACTTATTAAATATATATAGTTTCAACTTTTGTTTATGCTATAAAGTAAATGAGAGAGGCTGCTGCTTCAGCAAAAGCTTGCTTTTGAACATACCCTTTGGTCACTGCAGTGATTCACAGGTGCTTTTCTCTGTGAAGCTGCCCTTGAATTAATTTGGAAGCATGTCTCCTGTGAAACCAGCCCTTTGTATCAAAGATTTCAGGGAGCATATTGTCCATTAAGTGGTGTCTGAGTTGGGGTTTGAATTCTGTAACCTTCCCTCCTAGCGTGCTGAATAAAACACACTCATCTCAAAAATCATCCGGTCCTGAGATTGCTCATTGCCGAGTCACGTCCACTGTGATTGGAAGCAAAAATGCTGGAGAATGTGAAAATTCATGACTGTTATTTACAGGTTTATGAAATACTGGTCTGCAATAAAAAACGTGGTGCTGCCTAATGCAGTTTAAAAATTAGTTTGAAATCCCCTGAAGCTCAGAAGTGGGTTTGAGAGTGAGACTAAAGCTTTTTGTTTTTTTTCTGCAGGGGTGTGGCAGAACTAAATCCTCTGTACGCATATAAATGTGGAAATGCCTGCTTAGATAGCAGGGCACCACTTTTGTTACCTGTCTTACTGTCTTGGCAATGATATCAAAGCCCTAAAATATTTTTGTCCTCATCTGTGCCTCTGTACCTACACCAGCTCTTCCCACTGAGCTCAGTCATGGCCATTCCTAAAGTATGAGAGAGAGAATTCTGTTCCCCAGGACTATCAAAGGCTGAGAGGGACTGGCCTCAGCCACTTAGAGCCTTCTGAACCCAAGCCTGGAGCCTTGTTGACCAGTGAAATGCCAGTCAACAGCCTCTGCCCACACCGGGCTGAGCAGGCTGTACTTTGTCTCTCTTTCCATAACCTGCTTTTCCTGCAGGATGCCTTACTTTCTTTACAGCTCTCTGTGGCTTTTTTTCTTTCATCTTTTTCTTCTCTTCTTCTTCATTTTTCCCCTTTTGGGCTTTTTCCTCCATCTCCTCTTTGGCAGCCAGTTCTTCAGCCACCTGGGAGAGACAGAGAGGGCTGTGAATTGCTGGTTATTTTCTGTGTAAGGTATGCTAGACATGTGCTGTAGGGTTGTGAGCCTGTGTGTATTTTTCCCCCCCACGTTTTCAGCTTTCCACTATCAGGGGAACACAACATTCAATTGGCTGCTTCTGTGAATTCCACTCTGCCTGACCACTACAGAGCAGCCCTTTTACTGAGGGCACTCCCATCTGCAAACTGTGCCACAGGTGCTGACTCTCCCAATATATCATTAGGAAAAAGATGACTTCTCTGTCCTAAACTGTGAGGGCTTTTATGGAGTAAGACCCTAAAAGCAGCCAGCAGCACAATATTCTAATGACATACAACTTAAAGTTCCCTCTGGCCTCAGACTCATCTTATGAATTTGTTCTGGTGTTTCTAAGGCAGATTGATTTTTATAGAGATGGATTTTGAGAGGTTGCCCTGAGGCGTGTCTAATTTCAATATGTGGCTAAAGACTGAAATTGTTCTAGTGGGTGAGAGAGATTGGATAGAGATATTGTGACAAACTCTGACAGATACACATGGATAGCTCAGCATCTTTATCCCTGCAAGCTCATAACAGCTGATAACTGGGTACAGCTCCATCAATTTCCATAACTTTAGTTCCTGTCCATTTACACTTTATTACCTGAAAAAGATAGAGGGTGAAATTTGCTGTTTCTACCAGTATCTGGTTTCCAGGCACTTTTTGTTGTGTTCTCTTGTCCCTGAGAGGAATTCTAAGATCGTTTACTGATGAGGGTAAATCAGAAAATCTCTGGCCATTGAAGTTTATTAATGGATCATGAATATTGTCAGTACCATGAAAGAGTAGAAAATAAAACATTTCCAACTGTAAGTGTTGTTTCCTGTAACAGCAAAAATACTTGTTTTCTAAAGAATGCCTTTTAATGTAGTGAAGGCTGGACACTGGAAGGGGACAATGACAAGGGTTATGCTTTGCAGTTTGCCAGTGCAATTTCATTAGTGGGTCTCCCCAAGCATCTCAGTATCTTACATTTAATTAAATATGGTAATTTAACTCCCAAGCACCGTTCAGTCACATTTTGCAGCGATAAGCAGCGAAGCATTTCATTCCCTGGGATAGATTAACAGATTGACTGGAGTTCAAAATAGGTTTTCAGTGTCCCAGAAGGCCTGTTGTATCCAAAACCAACAGAGCTACTCCGAGTGTATCCTTTCCTTAGTGCTAAGTGCCAGCCAGAAATCCAACCTTGTCACCTCCACCTCTGCCCTGCCTACAAAGGGTAACCATAACCATTCCCAGCACCTCGGGTGGGTTTATCCAGCGGGATACCTGTAAACACACAGGATTGACAAAAGGTTTTAATTTTCAGCACTGTTTCTGCGTTCTATGGGTGATATTTTAAGTGTATCCAGACTCCAACTGCAATGATTTGCTCTCATGTTTTTATATGGATGAATGACACTGGCAGGGGTTATATGGAGTTTCTGTTCTCATGGACCTGCTGTGATGGGATTGAAGAGTTGAACTGTCCTTATCCTTCTGTCTTGCCTTCCTCAGTTTTGAACTCCTTTGGTGCAGCTTCTGCAGCTCTGCTTTCACCTCTGCTCTCAGCAGCAACATGATTCCAGTGGACTGGGAGCTGGGTGAAGCTGGCTGTGTATCTAACCTTGAGTGACTCCTACTCTTTTACACAGAACCATTTCCCCACCAGCTACAAGAGGATGCCTGAAGAATCTGACAAAAGAGGAGGAGAGAAGGGGGAAGGGCAAGCAAAGGTTAGTTTGTGATACTAAGCAATTCACTTATGATACAGTTGGGTTTTTTCCCCTGACAAAAGTGGAAATAGAGGCTGATGTCTTCCCAAACTGTTTCAATCTACCCTTTTCTTTGCTAGCTTGCCTCTTTTTGAAGTGATGCTGGAAACAGTTAGCAAACTTTTAATATTGAGGAAGAGAATTTGTTTCAGTAAGAGCAGATGAATTTGAGCCTCTGTGTATTTTTCCCTAGTCTCTCATAGGACTCTGTTGTGTTCGTGATGACTTTTCTCCAGCAACCTTTTCTTCTGAGGCTGAAAAGACATTTTCCTTTAAACTGATAAACGACAATAGCTGACTTGACTTTTCTATCCGTGCGCCAGTTCAAAGGGTGTTTCCAAACTCCTGCAGTGTATATCCCCTGTTTTGGGAAAGAGATGGGCACTAAAACAGAGTGCAGCCTATGAATGCAAGTGTCTGATACTGGTTGATACGAGGCAAATGTAAGAAAACTTCCAGCTGCCAGCAGGACTCATTTATGTTCTGTGTTCCTCAACCACGGGAAGTTTGGTGTTGGCTCGGGTAAATTGATACTTGAGGGAGATGTTCTTCAAGAATAAGCCTCATTTTCTGAAAGAAGACCTTACTTGAACTTCCTCCCTTTTAGTGCTGTGGACATAAAAGAAAAGCAGGGATAGAGTGAGTTTGGGAATGCTGGATCTCCAGCTGTGGCAGGAGAGAGTCAGCCTTGCAGCCTGGCTCCAAAACCAATGTGAGCAGAAACTCTTTCTAGGCATAAAACCTGATGTTCCTGGAGATGAAAGGTGTTCTCCTGGAGTACTAACTCTACAGCTATTTTGGAATCTAAGAAATGTTTCCTCTGTAAGAAAACGGGAGGTGATTTTATTTTCATCATGGTAGGCCTGGGGCTCTGTCCAGCGTCTGGGACTAGTTCCCTCTTACGGGCAAATCCATTTGAGTAGCTTTTCATAGGATCATTTAAGTTGTAAAAAAACGCTTTAAGATGGTAGAGTCAAACATTTCTTAGCGTTGTTTAGTTTCAGGTGTGCACCTGCAAGCAAAACTTAAGCTGCAAAACAATCCCATTGATTTGTTTCTTGCAGGAATGAATTCCAAACGTTGCGGGGGATTTCAGAGCTTTGTGAGATCTCGCAAACTCTAATGGTTGGTATTAGCCCATCTATTTCAGTCCATCATTGATCCATGCTCTAGGTTTTTCCCACCTGCCCAAATGTAGTTTTAACTCACCCGTTTCACCCCCTTGCCCTCCTGCTCATTTTCTAGCAAACACTTAAAAACATTAGTGTCCATTGAAGGTGTTTATGAAAATTCCATGTTTTTTGCTTTGTGTGGGATGGTGTTTTTTGGGGAAGCTGAATTGCTGTCTGAAGCTGAATATATCTGCCTGTTGTATAGCTGAACAGAGGCTCAATAAGTGAGAGGCTTCCATGGGTAACTGGAAATAATTGGAATGTTGTAATGCTTTGAGGTGCCTGGCTTCAGCTGATGGCACTGTGAGTCTAGCATCTGTGAAATCCAGTCTGATAGTTCCTCAGTAGTGTGGAACAGAAATAAAGGTGAGCACAGCTGCAGGCATCTACTTGTAGTACTAAAAAATGTGCCTGGTGCAGTTGCTGTCAGGATAAAAGTGTATGTGCAAAATGGTGGATACAAAAATTCCACAATTCCACAGAGATTTGAGTCCTTCTCTGGCAGGTTTTTTTTCTGGTAGATTATTTAATGTTGGTAATGAGAGGGAGTTGGGAGAGGGGGAAATACCTGCTAAATGGCAATTCTCTTGGCTTATTTTCATGGTGATGAGACTTAATGAACTACGGGAAAAGATGGTAATTTTGTTGGCATCAGGATAAGGGTAAAGCTAAAAATAGTCACATCTGATGATTATCCATGGAGCAAAACATAAAAAACCCAACAGGGGTAGAAATCTGGAACAGATGAAGAGAGATTACATCGATGTCCTGGAATCCTAAATTTCTCTTGAAGAGTAAGTAAAGTAGAGAAAAGCTTCTTTTTGGTCAAGACACAGCACTTACTTTTCTGACTAAAGCACCAGGTACTTTGCACTGAGATCTCCTTGGCATGTTTTGTGGCAAGGTATTTGTGAAATGTCACGGAAGCAGTTTGTGCAGAAGGCCAGCTGCATTACAAAGTCAGGTAAGGTCACAGTTGTCAAAGGATTGAGAAATATAGGATGTATAATAATGCAGCAATGGTTCGTGAAGTGATTAATTTGTATTTTATTTTCCCCAAAGTGTCTTTACCTAAGCCTTATAAAATGCTCACTTTTTAAATACAGTTCGGTCGTGATTTTTCATGGAGTTTAAGTTAGAAGTAACCAACCCCTTCAAAGAGGCTCTTATGTACCAGAGGTGAACCCTTGTCTGACCTGGAGTCAAGGACAAAACTCTCATTAGCTTCAATGGGGCCAGGATTTCCTTCACTATGTTGCCCAGTAGACCAGTGAGGAACAAACTCAGCAGCCTCGGGGATTTTTAATATGCAGCTGACTCATTAAAGCAAAAAACGATTAACTTGTCTAACATTCAGGTAAAATCATGATTGCAGCTTCATTGTGGAGATCTGTAAGGGTTATGTGACACACATTCTGTTGGCCAAGAAGGGAGAAAAAACAGGTCCTAAAATTGTGGAAAATCAGATAATTGCTGGTGAAAATTTGTTGTGAAAATAGATGCAGGTTTTTTCTTCCAGGATGTAGGGAAAATAGGCAGTAAGACAAATTCTCTAGAGTTTTGGCTTCTTTTTCTTTATACAAAGGAAAAGCGGATGCTCATGAAAGGCAGCAGAACAGCTGAAGGTGGGAATTCAAACTGGGAGCAGGACAGAAAGAGTAAATCCATTTCTCTAGGACCTGCCTCCATATCCAGTGTTGCTCAGTGTAATTTCTTGTACTGTTTTATTCCTGAGTTGTGTTTATCCTTGTTGATAGCAGGGCTAATTAGCATCACATTCCTTAAGCCTTCTCCAGGAATGAGCCACATTTTCTGGGTGGCTCCTGGCTGCTCAGAGCAGCCAACAAAGCCTTCCTGCCTCTGGCATGTGTTTCTACTTTAGAAGCTGAAAACTTAACCGAGGGTGCCCTTCACTCTGACTGAACAACCGAGTGACTGAGATGCTGAGGCCAGCAGGGCTGACCTTAGCAGACTCTGAACTTGGCTAAAACCAGGAGCATGCCCTGAGCTCAGTTTTAGTGGGGCACAGAGAGCTGTTTGTGGCAGTTTTCCTGAATGTTTTTGGAAGTAAGGCAGCTAATTGTCAATGTTGTGCTCTGTGCTGGGCCAGCCTGTATGTACATCCCTACAAACCACACACAGACTGCTGGTATGCCCCAGGCTCCTCTCTGTAATTCCAGGGAGGAATGAGTCCAAAATTCCCTATCCCTGGAAGCGTCCACAGCCAGGCTGGACAGGGCTTGGAGCAACCTGGTGTAGAAGAAGTTGTCCCTGCCCACGGCAGGGGCTTTAGCCTTCTTCCAACCCAAAGCATACTATGGAAATACTGTTTTACACCCCTGTGTTAGATCACCAGTTGCAGGCAGGTCATGCACCAGTCTGCCTCAGTAATGGAGCTTTAGGGACCACAGAATTCAGGTTTTGACTGTCTAGTTTTCCTATCCCACCAGTAGCCACCACACCTGGTTCACCTGGGGGGCAAATCCTATTTCCCTGTGCAGGGCTTCCTGTTCATAACTGCTCTCCCCAGACTCATCCTCCTGCTTGGATCATCGGACTGCCTCCATCTGGGCTAAATCACATTCCCTGTGTGACATCAGGGTGATCAGAGGAAGAGATTATCAGCCACCTCTATTAGCCAAAGAAATCAGGAGAGGGCTTTACTAGGAAAAACTGAGTTCATTAAGAGGATGCCTAAGATAAACTAAGATACTTCCTTCACTTAGATGTTAAACTTAAACCAAGGCTTAGGCCTGCCTGCACAAGAAACTCTTCTCTGCTTAAAACTGAACTAATTATTGCTGGTCTGTGCTTATACTGAATACAAACACACTGGAACCAGTTTCAGCCTCTGGAGTAGCTTTGCTGATCTATTTGAAACCAAGGCTCTTTAACATACAGTTCTACTAGCTAGGACCGGTTTAGCCACATGGATTTTGCAACAGGACAATAACTCTTCGTAGCTGAGCCCTTTCCTGCACCTTCTGCCACCTGAGCACCTTCAGTCATGACAAAGGGGCTGCACATCCTGAAAGGGAACAGATTTTGGTACCTGACTTCTGTGGTTCATCCTGGAGAAACCCATCCTTTCATTTGCAGCAGAAAGCTTTTCAACCGTAAGGCTCCTGGATCTCCAGAGACATTGTTAGGAAAAACTGCCACTTAAATAAACTGACATGTTGTGTGGCAATTCCTACCCCAGTCTCACCAAGATTTTTCATTAAAGGATTGACAGTACCTGCACTGGAGTTTTTTCAGAAAAAATAGCCTTGGAACCTCCTGCCTTCTCATTGGGATAGTCAGGAAACCTGCCTGCGATATGCCTGTGTGAGAAACAAAAGTGGAATAGGGATTAAAATTCACAACCTTTCATCTGGTTGACAAAAATGTTAAATAGTGGGGAAGCCTCTTATGGCGGTGCCTTTTTGTCCAGTAAAATCATTAAAACTGTTATCAGCTCGTGTCTCTTATCTCCATGTCCATTAAAAACTGGAAGTTCTTTGGGAAGTCCTTAGAACTGAACATCACTTCATAGCTGGGAAATTAAAGTGTTTATCCGTGGAATTGTTCAAGGTCAGGTTGGACAAGGCTTGGAGCAACTTGGTCTAGTGGAAGGTGTTCCTGCCTATGGCAGGGGATGGGAGGGAGATGAGTTTTAAGGTTCCTTCCAGCCCAAACCATTCTGCTATTCTCTGATTTTGTATTTATAGCTCTGTTCTCTGCTTTCAACACTCAGCTTTTTAAAGAAAAGGGATTATTTTTAAATCAGGTCTTTCTCTACAAGTTCCAGATTGTGTTTCCGTGTGAGGATCTCCACCCTCAAAAATTCCCAGTGCACTGGCACAAGTAGGTGATGATGGGAGAGGTGAGGGGAACAGTAAGTGGCTTTGTGGTGAGGTTTCGTGGATAGCATGGATAACACAGGGAGCTTGGAGCCTCTCAGAAAGACATTAAAAGACAGAGATAATAAATACAGTCCAAAGGCCATTTTTACTAATAAGACCATTTAACTTCTTTCCTCCTTATCGCTCTTTGGAATCTATCAGTAAGATTTTCTATTTGTTTGGTAACATTAGGAAGGTTTTTCTGTTCCAAAGAAAATTCTGACACTGCAGAAAAATCCTGGTACTGCTTTCTAAAAGCATGGTAATGTTTCCTCTAAATGAAGTTAAATTTCCCTCGAGAAGAAAAGAGCTCGGAAAGGTCAATGTGATTCTCAAAAATTGCTTTCATTTTTAAAAAACCAACTGGTGTCTTAAGGGACTTTCTTAGTCTACTGTTAAGCTGAGATCTCAGTTTTAAGCTGAGATCCTTGGGGCAGAGCATCTGTTCTGTTTCTGTAGTAACCAGCGCAGGGTTTGGAACCTTTGCCGGTATCAAAGTAACACCAATTACATAGACTCAACAAACATTCATCTGTGTTTGCAAGCTCTGACTCGCATGTTGAACAATTACTAGTTCTGTATGCAAACAGATGCAAATCTCTGGTCACTGCATTCCCAGAAACGAAGGGGTGTCATTGTTAGTGTGGGGTTTTAAATCTGGTAAAAATGGGATTTTTGGCTTCAAAATCCCACATCACTGAATTCATTTAATGTTAGCTCATGTTTCACTTTTTACAAACAGCCAGAAAATACCTCTGTTCTCTGTTAAATGCTGCTGCAGGTCTGCTTTACAGTAACAAATTTCTCAAAACCTGGTATTAAAGCTGTTGCTACTTTCATCCCAGCTGGGAAGAAGGAAAGGCAATATCCACTGTGGGTGAGGAATCAGTTCGGAGCCTGCTGCCCACTGAATGTGGTATCAGGGCCAGCTTTCAGTATTTATTAGTGTTACATTTGGTATTTCTACTTACTTTTTTGCTTTTAAATCATTTACAGCTCTTGGGGATGGTGGGGGGTTGGAATGAGATGATCTTTAAGGTCCCTTCTGACCCAACTGTTCTGTGATTCTGTGATATTTACCCGTCCGGTCTGAGGAGTGTATAACCGAGTTCTGGAGAAATCCTGCCATATTCTGAAATTTGAAAGTTTGTAATGTATTTTCTGTGTGATTCTTCTGCTCCCAGCTGGTGCAGCTGTTTGGGGTGACGTGGCTCATCTCACCCTTTTTGTAGCAGCTAGATGCTGCATAAGCTGAAAAATAGCTTGAGGTGAGGAGAAGAAAATACCCATCTCTTCATGTAAGTGGCAGTAGAGTGTCAGGTGTTTACTGACCAGTCAGGGACAACTGGGTTTTTTTTGTTGAGGGCAATGAAGGATGTAATTTCCTGTGGTCATCAGTGCCCCTGAGAGCAGACAGCTCCCACATATTTTGATTGTGCCCATTCCTCACAGGCGTCTAGGAGTTTTGTTGGTTTTTTTTGGTTTTTTGCTGGACTTCATCCTTTCCTGTGTGCTGTTGTTTGCCATGTGAATTGTTGTGTGATGGTCTGGGAGCAGTGTTCTTAAATCCCATTTCCCTATCCAACCTCTCATGGGTTGCTCTTTTTCTCTGCTGGGTTGAAATGGCTACAACTTCAATTTTATGATGCCTGGGAACCATGTGCATGCATGACCCTGACAAGCAAATTCCTCTCTTTATGAAACCCTCTGAGTTCAGAGGTTAAACCAGGGATTCATTTGACCTATAAATCTGCCCAAGAAAATGCAGTCATTGATCTTTCTGGTCAAAAGTCCACTTTAAACCTAATGAATCTCAATTTTCATTCTTCCTTCACTTTTTGGCAGCATTCTGTCACAATGGGTTGCCTCATGCATTTGTAATAAGATGCTAATTTGGATTCAATTGGACCTAAACTCTTTGTATGAGCTTGTTTTAGAGTTACAAACACCAGGATAAAATGAGCAGCCATTGTGCACTCCATGAACAGCCAGAGAAGCTGTGGCTGCCCCATCCCTGGGAATGTCCCAGGCCAGGTTGGATGGGACATGGAGCAACCTGGGATAGTGGAAGGTGTCTCTGCTCATGGCAAGTAGTTGGACTGAGATGGGCTTTAAAGTCCCTTCCAGCCCAAGCCAGTCTGGGGTTCTATATCCCTGTAACTTTGTCCCATCACATCAGCTGCACATCATCCGTGGCTCCAAAAGGCCCCCCCAGACATGGTGCCCATTGAACAGATCTGAAACTGTGCAATGATCTTGCACCGAGTTGTAACTACAGTCACTGTGTAAGGCTTTAGCCCACTGGAGATGACCAGGTGAGAATTTCAGACTCATGTTTGCTGGTTAGACTGCTCTCTTGGCTGAGTGAAAACCCACAAACTACTAGGTTTCTTTTATTTTCACTATTCTTAGTGCATTGACAGACTGGGGGATGTTCTGCTCAGAGACTGCCCACCAAGTTCTCACCTCCTGCTGCTGTCTCTGCATGCACTGAGAAAGGAGCAGTGTGCAAAAACCAAACTGGTGATCAGGAAAGCCTGAAAGTCTTGTTGCATGGTGATGTGAAGAGGAGAATGTAAAAAGCTTAAGCTCTTGATAACAGGAGAATTGGAGTGTGTAATGTATTTGAGAGACATTGTACATGTCAGGAACACCTAGATACGAGGCCAGTCAGGATTCTGTGAATCTGTTACTTATTATTGTCTCAGTGTTTGCAATGGAAAAAAAAAAATCAGTTTTACTTTTCCAGCATCTCATAAAAACGTGTAAATGCCAGAACTGGAAGAAGGAACTCTTATTTTCAATGACTGCTTCAGTGGGAGTGCTGACAATGTGTTAAGGGCTGCAAGCAAAAGCAGAAGCAAATTGTCTTGGATTTCGTAAGGAGGATGGAGTTCTAGTAAAATCAAGAAAATGAAATTTGTAAAAACTACTTTATAGGTCAGAATGGAGCTGCCACAGCTCTAAGGGCTGAACAGAGACTGCCAGTCACACTGACCTATACCAATCTGGTGGGGATTTGCAGACTAAAGCTGGAAAGGTAGGGCTAGGAAGAAACCTCCTCTTTGTGAGACAAACCCCAGCAGCAGCCTGGGGAAGCCTTTATGGACTCAGGACCCCAAAACCTGCAGGCAGGGAGCTGGGGACTGTTCCTGTGGGTGACCTGCTCCCTGTTATGTGTTCCCAGGCCACTGAACAGCTCTGTTTTGGGAACTCAGCTGGGAACAGCTCTGCTTTGGAACTCTGCCTGCACCTGCTGCAAATCAAACCGAGGAGTGTCAGAGTTCACAGCAGGCAAAATACCTTCCCTTGGGTCAGAGCACTGCTTTAACAGACCTGCTAAAGGTTTCTATGCTCTGGAGACTGTTGTTGGAGAAGGGATCTTTAGAGACTGTGGTTGGTGAGAAATCCATTACTTTTCTGGAAAGTAGTGAAATCCTGTCAAAGGAAACAGAGCACGGCTTTGGAAAACAGCTTTACAGCAAAGCCATCTAATTGGGATGAATGGGGGCCCTAAATCAGCTCAACCAGACGAGTAAGGGGATGAACAAGGATGGAGGGGTGAAAAGAGATGATCTTCCACTCCCAGCTGGCAAAGAAAAAAGGATGTGATGAGGTTTTCACACTGTTTCTCCGATTACATTATGTTCTCTGGTTCACTGTTACTGCTCCAAACTTCTTCTTATAATAACTCAGATCTGTCAAGTGGAATTGAAAAGAAATGATCTTTTATGGTCTGTAGTGCAAAACCCTTTTGTCTCTGATCATGTAGCAAAGAGTTCTGGCTCTTCTGGGCTCAATTTTTGTTACAGCACACAGCCTGCGTAAATGTCCAAGTTTTAACTAGGTTTGAATGGTTCTTTAATGTCTCCAAATCCCCACCAGACTCTGGTACAGGTCTGTGTGATTGGCAGTCCTTGCTAAGCCCTGAGAGCTGTGGCCACCTCTACTCAGGCCTATAAAATAAATTCCTTGTCTGGGAGATGACCCTCCATTGTGTTTGTCTCATCTGCTGCTTCCTCCCCTCCTTCTTTGAGGAGCTTCATACTTTTTTTTTTGGCGTGTTTTCTCTCGATTGCTCAGGGATGGTTATAGTTAAGGCTAAATATGGCTTTTGATTTATGACAACACACCATTGATTTAAACATTTTTTCTGGTAATAGACTCAACAAGTTCCTACCTACTCTGTTCTCTGGCGTGGTTTTACTTGTGTTATTCTTTCTTCTTGGCCATGGCTTCTCTAGCTAATTGCATAAAAGGCCTTGTCGGGAAAAATAAATTGTTCTTTGGAGGAACAAGAGAGTTTAACTCTTTTGAGGGTAAGAAAGGATGTGGGCTGTGTGCAGAAGAGAAGGCTTGAATGATGGTGTATGCCCTGAGTGGAGGGACAGAGGAGTGTTCTGTGCATAAAAGGGACAAAAACCAAATGGGGGAGGTCTTTAAAGAAATAGACACCTTAATGTGCTGTAGTTCTTGCCTATTTCTGTAACCCCACCAGATACGGGTTCTCTCAGACTACTCAAATAGAAGTGATAGTTTATTTTAGGTGTCTTTGCTGCTGCATTTTTTATCCCTTTTTGTGTGTGCTTTCTTTGGCTCTTTGAAAATCAATTCCAGAAAAAATAACCTAGGCAAATACAGAATTACTTATAAAGCAAGATTAATACCCATAGCATTCTTATCATCTTTAATGAGTTTGGACACAGACATGTTACAACTGATGTTTTATCTGAGGTCCTGATCCCCCAAGTGTTTGCCTGTATGTGTGATTGTTATGCATGGAAGTTTTTCAGTGGAGTGACTTGCAGGGAGGTGTAGCTGTAGGATCAAAAACTTTATTGTCCTGGATAAATACTCAGCTTTAAAAATTTAAGTGAGGCCAACAATGTGCAGGGAGAAACATTCCCATGGAGGAATGACAGTGCAAGATTTGTGGAGAAAGGTGATATCCTTTATTATAGTAACAATCATAATTAGAATAGTCTTTTGGGTTTCCAGTGCCTGCCTTAGATCTGAAATGGGAGAAGTGAACTTCAAAGCCAAGTAAGAGTTGGGAACAGTTGTTGGAGGGGACAGACCTAAATGTGGAATGTGGTAATTCTCTCTGATAGTTTTATTACATGTAGTATTACTGTCCAGAAAAGGTAGACCTTTGGCTGACCCAGTGCAGTTGTTCTTAAGCTCCTTGAGTTCTTACAACGAAACTGTTCTGCTTTGTCATAAAGTTATTACCTTTTCAATGACCCTCCTGGTCTTTTAGGGATAGCAATAGATAATTAGTGTACTAGAAAAAAGGGAATCTGTCTCCCTTCACAAAGACTCAGGCACAAGCATTTGCTGCCAGGATTTCTGGTTATCTTGATTCCTGCTGCAGTCATGGGGGAATGTTTTCTTTAACCTATTGGTACCTTCAAAATTTTGGCAAATCACTCCTGGTTAAAAATGGCAATAGATTTCTTTTCTCCTTGGAATAACTGGAGACATGGATGATAGCGCTGCAAATTACTCCTAAGTTTTTGAATGAAAATATAAAAGGCAATATGGGCACAGGTAATGCCAAGCAAGAAACAAAAAGACTGATCATTCCAGTATTAGTTTAAATGAAAAGAAACCCTGCAAAAGTCAGAAGAAAACTTTAGAAATATCAACATGCACAAAATGTCCTAGTGCTCTGAGTTTTGTCCCTGCATGCACCCAAAAAATATTGGCCAATGTTTTCTTGGAGCTCAAATCTTAATTAACTGCGGATTGGGAGAAATCACATCCTGACTGAACTGCTTTTCAAGAGTTAATAGCAGCTAATTTGTACTGAAAGCTTAGACAAACCTAGGGGGCTACTAAAGGTACCCACCATGGCATGGTAATGGAAGGGAGATGAAAGAGACAGGACAGAAGATCCCTGGAAGGTTCTTTGGCTTGGCCCCTGCAATGCAGAACAGCCTTGGGCAGTGCTGCTAGTAAACCTGGTGTGAGGCTGTGCACTGACACTGAAAGCAGCTCCTGATGGAACCGGGTGATCCATCCTTGCCCTTGGAGGGAAAACTGACATCCAGCACACCAGCTGCATTTTGTTCTCCAGGTCTAAGGTTCCCTGAGTGTCTTTCCTTCTCTTTTGGCCCTCGTTTAGGGGGGCTGTGAGGTGGGGCTGTGCTCCCTGGAGCTGCGAGCCAGGCTGTGCTTCTCGAGGGGCTGCCTCCAAAGGGGAAGGGGAGCTCCCCCTCGCCCACAGTGAGACTGTCCCCAGGCTTATTTCCAGCGTCAGCTTCCTGTTGACTGTCTCCAGCCTTTCGAGGAATGCGATCCTGTCAAGCCGGTGGTGGGGAGGGCGGGTTGTGCAACCCTTCCTGCAGAGGAAGAACTGCCCTCAGGGAGTGCACCGGGTCTGGGGGGATTGGCTGATGGAATGAGCACTCTGGAGCACACAACTCCCATTAAACTCTCATCTGTTTTGATTTTCTTTTATCTTTCCATCCTCTTTAGAGCGAGGTCAAAAATACAGAAGCTGGCTCAAAGAAACACCAGGTCAAATTCCCCTTGCGTTTACCGAATTCCTTACCTTTGCTCAGCTTATCCTGCCTTCACAGAGCAACGAATCCTGACTCAAATTTGGCAATATTTCCAGTGCCTAGCATCAAACTAAAGACACTGAGACAATTAGGGGCAGTTTGAAGCAAGATTACTGTAACTCAGACTAGAAGCTTTGCGAGAACAGTTTTCCTGCAGAGTCAGCCAGAGGGAATCAACAGAACTTTATTAACACAATATGAATCCTGTAAAGAGGAAAATAAAGCATGCCATTTTTTGTAGCAAGGCCAGCCAAAAGAAATAACTTGCCCTCCAACATCACAAGTTTCCTTGGGATGTGGAGTGAAATGGAGTATAGAGAGCATTTTGTCTGATGGGATTTGTTTGTGAGAAATTTGAGCAATTGTTTTTGCTTCTTAGAAGTCAAGGTGCTGGTGGAACAAAATGCATCTCTGGAAGGGGAAGAAAAGTGTAAACTGGGTATGGCTGCTTTAAACTGCTTTGCCATGGCCCATCACTTTAACTTCAAGGCAATGCTCTGGGGAGGGTTCAGAAATGGTGCCTGGACAGGTCACTCACCTGGAAAAATGTCCCTTTCACCCCAGCCCTGTGTTACCTCTCCCAGGACCTTGCCCTCCTACTTGTTCTGAAATTGTTTTTGCATATGCTGCATTTCTTCTGCTATCACCTGACTGTGAAAGGGAGTATTTCAAGAGTATGGGGCTGCTGAAAAACTCCTGGGATGACCGTGCTCTCTCGGAGCCCATTGCTCACATGGTGGATGGAGAGTTGTGTGCATGCACAGTAAATTCAACACACCCAGGACATGTCAGACTCCCTGTGAGTGCTACACAGCACATACACCCTTTCTATCTGTCTTTAAAATTGGGGAATAAGAGCCTGAAATGAATAGAGAAGGTCTGCTTTAATCTACACTTATTTAAATACCGGAATAAAGATAGTACAGCATGGAGGACTAATTTGGTGAATAAAACAACCCTGATGCAAGCATGGGCAAAGGACGTGATTTTTGTTGGGTTTGTAACTGATTGCACCATTTCAGTGCGGTGAGGATGGGAACATCTGAGGTGGCATTAAAGGTGACATCAGACACATTTCAATAGCTTACGTCTGTGGTACCAAAGCAGAAACACAGTCCAGTCTGGCATAACTTGCCTTATTTTTTGGCCCCCCCCCCCCCGGATTAAAATGCCCTTCAATCCCTCTGTCATGGCTGTCCCATTCCTGGGTCACTGTGATCGGAGTTGTTGCCTGTCCAGGCTTTGACCTTGACTGCTTGTTAAGGACAGTGTGTGATCAGCATCTGTCAGGCATCATTTTACTGCCTGGGAGAGGGGCTTGGTAATTCCCTTAAGACTGGTATCACAGCCCTGTGCTCAGGGCACTGCCTGTAGCTAAGGCTGTGCTGCCTTGAAAAGCACTGGTGATGCAGAAGGAAAAATTCATTGGGGGAAGGAGAAGCTAGAAATGGCATGAAGATGTTCCTGAGTTTTTAAGAATGTAACCAAACACTAGGTTCTCTTTCACTGCTCAGAATCCCAGAATAGTTCAGGTTGGAAGGGGACCACAGTGGATCTCATCTGGTCCCATCTCCTTGCTCAAGCAGGGTCATCCCAGAGTACATGCTACAGGGTTGTGTCCAGATGGTTTTGGAATATCTCTGGTGGTCATGGACAGCTTGTCCACCAGGATCCCCAGGTCCTTGTCCACTTAGAGAGATCTGGTTCTCTGTGGCTTGCATGAATGTTTAAATGAACTATTTAATGATAAATCTGAGGCAATTTCATGGATATGAAAGCAGTCACAGTGCTTGATTTTTCTATGTTCATCCCAGTTAGCTTGTTCAGCCTCATTTGAATAAATCATCACTAGGTGTACACAGAGTGTAAAACCAGGGGAAAACAGAATGTTGTAAAATCCATATATAAAATTAGAGGTGTTCAGGCTCCTGGTCAGTGCTTAACAACCACAGAGCTCACTACCAAGAAAAACAATTCAGAATCTCTACTTTAGCAATTAAAAAGAGAGAAGAGAAGGAGAAACATTCCAGATCAGCTCAGCTATAAGCCAGGGATGGTATTAAGAGCAGCCATTTATCAGCAGTATTAGCTCAAAAACCCAGTCCTCTCTGCAGTCCAAGAAACACTGTAGTGCCTTGAGATGCCAAGTTCCTTAAGTCTTTTTAGTGTTGTGAAAGAAAACCCGGAGTGCTGTATTCCTGTACCTGTTTGGTGTGTCTCTGGTGTATGATCTATGGCCTCCTGAAATTGGCTGGAAATTTGGAGACTGATAAAGGGGTTGAATACCTTTTGTAGTGCTCTGGCATTGCCTCTCCAAATGCCTGAACTCTTCTGCATGTGTTACTCGGTGGGATATACTCAAACTTGATCAATAACAGGCACAAAATGCAGCTTTTTAATTATTACTGGTAATTTAAATGATGGCTTAATGATGTGCTTTTTAATAAGTGCTTTGATAGATGGGGCCACTGCTGCAGAGAGTTGCAGACAACATGGCAAAGAGGCTGGGGAACCAAGGATAGGGGATATTCTCTGAGAGTTTGAAGAAGCAAGGAGTCCAAACATGGGTGATTTCCCCACAGTGGCGGAACAGGGAAGGTGGTGTGGGAAGTGCAGTTTGGAGGGTGAGACCTGGAAGGCAGGTTTACTCATCTGCTAAATCTTTAGGGTTCTTTTGTGTTGTTTTTCAGGACTAGAGCTGTAAATGCATTGTTTCCTGTGCCTCTACAGAGCATCACTTGTTTGGAATGGCCTCATTCTAGGATAGCAGGGCTCCCCCAGGCAAAGAATGGAAAGATTAGGCTTGGACAAGGATGGAATATAGGCACATGTGTGGGAGAGGCCATAATCTGCTGCTCCCACCTTTGCTTCCACCTGTTCCCAGGCCTCCTGCGACTGCAAACCTTGCAATACATAACAAATAAAACCACGTACTCCATGTGATTTCCCAGGAGGCTGAAGGTGAAAGGATATTTTGGGCATAGCGTTACCCCTCTGCAGCAGCTCTGAGTGCTGAGCCAGCGATGGGAAGCACATGTCTGGAATAAGAAAGACGGTACAGCTCCAGCTCTGGAATTTGCTCCCTTGGAGCAATTGTGTTTTGACTTGGAATACTTGGAGGACTCCTGCAGTTACATAGACTGCAGCCTTTAACTTACAGCCGTGCTTTAAACCAGCATCTTCAGAATTGGATGGAATTGCTGGATTAGATGCTTTCCAGAAAAGTCTGCAGGAAAGAGCTGGTCTCCCTGTGCGATGGGGAACGCAAAGCAAGGGAGAAAACTTCCTTTGCAAAGCCCCCCAAAGGATTACTGAGTCAGTAAGGTGCTCTGAGAAGAGAGAGGGGTCTACTTGAACAGATTTAAGGGCCATGTAGTCGCCTGCTATTACATAAATGCCTCAGTTAAGTGCTGAACCTGCTCTTTTATGGTTCCATACTCTTTGCTCAAGTCACAGAATCACGGAATGGTTTGAGTTGGGAGAGACCTTAAACTTCATCTTGTTCCATGCCATGGGCAGGGACACCTTCCACTAGACCAGGTTGCTCAGAGCCCCATCCAGCCTGGCTTTGGACACTTCCAGGAATGGGAAAAGATAAAAAAGACTGCATTTGGTACAGGACCTTAGTGAGTTGCTACTATGTTAATATAGTTATTTGGTACAAATGGAGCCTAAGAAGATGATCCTAAGGTTGCCTGATGCAGCACACAAACCATAATAGCTGGATATGTTTAAAGTAAATTACTATAAATAATTAGAATTTCTGTTGTCTCTGAATGTCTCTGAAATGCAGCATGACTTAAAAGCCCTGGTCTCTGACCTGGATAATAAAAACAACCTGCTTGATGGAGTCTGACTAATCTCTCTTGTGCTGAAATTCCCAGTGAAACACGTTGGCTCTGGGAGGAACGGATGCAACTCAGATTTCAGGCAAGTTCTTGCTCTGCCCACAGAAATGTTGCCTTTGAACCTTTTCAGCCTTAAGTCAAGACTCAATTGGAGTATAGAACTGGGACAGACCAGCTTTAGTGTTTATTTTGTGCTGGGAAGGGTTTACCTCAATGCTCCCCAAACCACACAGCTCATCGCCCAACTAACACAGGGGTATCCTGGTGCTCTCAAGGGAAACAATCCCCTCGAAGAGAAAAAGGCTTTGTCTCATGTGCCCTTGACACATTTCCCAGCCCTGGGATTGCAGTCAGCATTCTGCTGTCACCTAGAGCCTGTTCCAGCCCGTCCACTGTGGAGATTCTGAGGTTGATGGGATAACCTGTTTGTGTTACTGTATCTCTCATCTCCCTCAACTCCTCATCGTTTCTGCTTAATGCCGATTTGCAGTGTAGGCCTGGAATTTTCTATGTTAAATGATGGTGTGGAATTCAGTTGAAATTCAGCACTTGAAGAACTTGTCAACAGTGTATTAACTAATCCTGTTGGCACACTGAAGCCACAGTGCCCTTAATGAGCCCTATATTCCATCAGAAATTCTGCTGCTGTGGTCTCCAAACTCTGAAAAACCTACTGCCAGTGAAGCTATTTCAGAATTAAACATATCCCTCTTCTCGTGTAAGAGAGAATAACGAGAGAATAACGGGCTGTCATCCACAGCCACATTCCCAGCCATAACTTGTGTGCCTTCATCTCCATGGTCAGTTCTGGCCTCTTGACAATCAAGTCATTTTTTTTCTCTATCCACCTGAGCTTGCTGGCATAGACATTTGGGGACCTTTCTTTTGTCTTTTTCTTGAAAACACTTAATACTTTCTATCAGTCTTTGTTTCTAACTGTCCCTATTTTTCAAATTGGTAACTCACAGGGTTTTTTTCTCCACTTACATAGTTCTTTCATCCCTCCTCTTCTGATTCTGCCTCTCCAGCTCCTCATGACTGTTTCTGCTATCCCTTTGCTCTGCTTGTGTCAGTCCATGCCATGGTTCTTTTTTACCCCACTTGTCGCCTTTCTTCTTTGGATTCTACAGAGCCAAGGCTGAAAATGTCTTTTCCACCTCTTCTTCTTGCTTCTCCAAAGAGATCCTTCTGTGGAGCAAGGGCTGTAGCTTGGAGCCACTGCTCTGTGCCTCGTGTTCATTTTTATTCTCCTTACTTCTAAGCTTTTCCTCAGTCTTTCTCTTCCCAGAATATCCATTAAACATGTCCCCTCTGCCAGCCACTGGCTCTTCAGTGCTTCTCTCTCCTTCTACCAGGCACCAGTGGGACTCCTGATTCTTTTTTCTTTGCCTGTTTCTTGTTCCTGTATCCCAGCAGATCTTCATTTGCTTTGCCCTTTGGAAATAGGGAAGTGGGAAAATTGATTCTTCCACCTGTCCCATATTAACGTGCAGGAGGAGATACCTCTCCCTATTACAGTGGAGTGAAATAATAGGTGGGTCTCTTTCTCTTCCCCTTGGGATTCATTCCTTTCTTTCTCACTGATTAGGACTCTGCTGTGCTGGTTAAACCAAGAATAGATCAGATGGTAGAGCAGGTTCCCCTGGGCCAAGCCTAGTAGGTTTCTAGCTGGATTCCTGGAACAGAAACCAGCTCTGAGGTGAAAATCAGGCCCCAGTTATCAGGGTTAACCACCCCACTGGTCTGTTCCTGCCTTCAGAAATCCAGTCTGCTGCGTTAGGACTCTGCTTGAGGGAAGGAATAAAGGAGAACAGCAGCCTAACATACCCCTGAACTGGGCACATACCACAGCATTTCCCAGAAAGAGCCTGAACACACAGAGCTGTATAATAAACAGCTGCTGGCAAGTGCGAGTCCCTGGATGTAAGTGATGTTTGTGTCTGTGTGAGTATCTATGACAACAAATAAACCTCAGTTTTGGAAAGTGTCCTTCAGAATATTAGTAGGGGATTTGTTGCATTATGTTGGGCACACTTTGCATTTTCAGACTTTTAATTCCTAAGTATTACAGAGATGGGTATGAAGTACTTTAGGAAAATGAACCAATGCATTATCAGATTTTTTTTTTCTTGTGTGCAAATGGGCCAGCTCAGACTAATGCTATTTACTTTAGCTGGTTTCAGACTTTTAGACATATAAAGGAATAAATATTTTTAGGAACTTTAATTCTAAGCAGGAGGTTTAGCCTCAAGGTCAGTGGGCTGGGAGTATTGTGGGTCACTTGCCACTTGAAGAAGGTAGAAAAGGGAATTTAACCTGAATTCTGTGTAATGGTCAGTTTTGTTTCTGCAAACCTCAAAGCAGGAAGCAAGTGAAGGCAGGAATCCTCCTACAGAGCAGTGCTCAGGACGGGCACGTCTGTAAGAATGGGAGATTTGTCAAGATAGTAACCATTTGGACTGACAGTTTAGATGCTGACACTGAGTTTACAATATATAGGTCTGAAAATACTGGCTCCACTGATTCAGTTTTCTCTAAGATGGGAGCTGGTTAAAGGCATAATTTTGATTGTGCTAAATAAATGAAAATTTCTAATTGGACCCATTTTTTTCCTCATAAGATTTAGAACAAGGAGATTCATCTTTTCCTTTGGCCACTGTGCCTTCTGGAACAGAAATGTCTTTGCTGTCCCTGTAAAAATCCTACCTCCGCAGGCTAAGCTTTGCAGGCTTTGGGCAATCTTGCCTTTGGTCTACATTCACCAGGGTGTTTAGAGCTTTGCAGCTGAAAACTAGAGAGACAGAAACTGGGACAGAAATGGGATGGGGAAAAGTTAAAGTCTTTTTGGGTAAAGTGATTTAGAAACAATCAAGCTGAGGAGAAAAATGCCTGGTCTGTAGAAGAACCACGCTCATTATTGTTTTGTAATGTGGGACTGTTTAGTGAGCTTTAAGGTTGTTAATGCATAATTTATGTGCAGGTGTGGCAAGAGGTATGTGCAATGCAAATCGTGCCCAATGAAAAGATGAATGTGTGCTTGTAGATGCTTGAAGTTCTGAGCACTCCTGCAAAAAAATGCTGAGGAAAAACCCCATCACAGACAGAAAACCCAAAGTGCCACAGCAGTGGAATAATTTTCCCTGATTTTCCACTGCTTGGGGAACAGAACTTTATGCTTCTGCCTGCTTGTAACACCCTTGAAAATGTCCTGAAATTGATAAACTTGCTTAAAACCAATGTCTTATTTTATGAATCCCCTTGGAAGTTGATGGGATTCTGCTTTAGAATGAGGACTGTTCAATAAAATCAGGACCTGCCCTTTTTCAGCGACAGAGTCAGTAAGCAAAAGCACCCAGGGAAAGGAGACACAAGTCAGAGAAGATCCTTAATGACTTTGTGATTTAGGATATCTGAATGTCTACCTGGAGGGGAACAGCACTGCTTGGAAAGCTGGTGAAGATATGCTTATGTGAAAGGTTGGTGATGAAATAATAGCTCATGAAGATGCTTGATTTGCCCCTGTGATGTTTTAAGAATCTTCTTTTTGTTCCTTAAAAATTTCAAACCTTTGATAGTTCAATGAGCAAAATCAGGAATCAGCAGCAGAGCCCTTTGCATGTGTTTTTAATCACTGCACAGAGGTGGCAATCATAAATTGGAGTGTCAGCTCAAGGAGCATTACAGAACTGGAAAGACAACAGATCCTGGAGTTTGTGGTCATTTAGAAAGCAGTACTAGTGATCTTATCAATGCCTCTCTGGAGGTGTGACATGAGGGTTCAACTGGTCTCACTGTTTCAGATACCTGCCACCAAAATTTATGGGTGTTTCACCAAGTTTGAGAAATACGCGAATCCAGAGGCTTCCGGCTGATCCCCCCCAAAGCCATCCAGCCACCTCCATTAATGTCAGCACTCTCGTAAATTTTTACTAGTAGTCAAATTCTGCCACTGCACAGAAGCTTCCAGAGGTGTCCCCTGCCTCCTGTAAATCCAGGAACACCCAATAAAGTAGATTAACTGCAGATGGGCTTAATAACAGTTGTCCCTCCTTTGGAATTAGACCGGTTCACACCTTTTCAAAGAGGACTGTGTGGTGTTCCTATAAGCCAGAAAGGACTGAAGGGGGCTTTTTTGTTGATTTGTTTTAAATGGCTTTCAAGTTAGATAGTTGATTTCACTCAATGGGAAAACAGGTTGCAGAACTGTGGGCTCCACTCCCTCCCATCATAAACAAACAATCCTCTTGCTTCTGATAACTTATTCTCCTTCTGTTCACAGAAACCCAGTGGGTTATTTACTTTGGTACACCCCTCCAGTGAGCCAGATGCATTTGCATTCCCTTCCCTTGCTCCCTCCAGCCCTGAAGATGTCTGCCAAAATTAGTCAATAGATAACTACTCAGTGGAAGCTTTGAGAATGTGTTAGGAAAGGCTTGAACATTATCCATTAATGTTTACAGCTCCTAATTATGTTAATTAATCAGTCTTAGAGCCCACAGGCAGGATTTCAGTTCCCACAGATGTACTTCAACTCAGCACCGTGGCTGCTTGCAGGGAGGAGCTCAACACGCTCTGCCTGCCAGAATACTTATGCAGGGCCCTGGACAGGTTTTGCTGTGTTGTTCCTGTTGGATTTGGAATTGGCTTTGACTGTCTCCATTGAGGTACAGTCTAACATCTGGGAGCAGGCTGAGCCGTGTTCAGGAGGATTGATGTTAAGTGTGAGCTGTCCCTGCAGAAGGGCCTTTTGGCAGGGGAGGAAGGCACTTGGAGAACATTTTGCACCAGCACTAATTGTTATGATAAAGAGATCACTGCCCTGAAAAAACCTGAACTTGTTAGTTCTGTCAGAAAAGAGGTGAAACTTTGGACAGAAAAAAAAAACCCAGACATTGCCTCTTCTATTAATATTTCTGTACTTTTACAGGGAGACCAAGTATTTGGGCAGAGGGGGACATGCAATCTCTGCCAACCTCTCTGAGCTTCATTTCCACAATTCAGAGCTTGTCCTCACTCTCCCCAGGAAAATCAGATTTGGATATGAGACACAACCCAGACTGGCTGCAGAGGAGAATCTACTTGTTTTGTGCATTCCCCACAGAACTTGGTGTGTTTAACCTTTCAGCGCACAAAGTAGCAGATAGCAGGAGAAGATATACTCAACTCCAGTGAACAGGTAAGGATAGAAAGAAACTGTGGTGCAGATGCAGACCTCTTTCTGATGTAGAAATGATTAGAATTAAAATTATTTCTAAATTATTAGAAGTAATTTAGCTCATCCTCATCTGGTGGAAGTGGCAGACAAACACTTATTTTTCCCCGGATGCTGATTTTTATGTTGGGCTCACAGGTGCCTCTGGCTGGAAATTTTACTTCTAAGTGGAAGGTTGCGTACAAGTGGCTTGTGAGCGTGTGACAATCCTTTGACAGTGACAGGAAAAACAAGTAATGACAACGTGGATCAGGTGAAAAGGGAGCAGTTCATCACCTGTCTATAAATGGCTCCTGTGGGCAGCAGCTCCTGTCTGTGCTGAATATCAAATACCACATACCAGAGGGGCATTCTGTGGTAGGTTCCTACATCACAAATGGCCTTACAGAGGTGGCAGAGAAGAAGGGAATTTTTCCGAGTAACAGGGCATTGTATGGCAAGAGGACTGTGACCAAGGGGCTGGTGGTGTCTCTGTTGTGTTCCGAGCATCCCAGACTGGAGCTTGCTCTTGGAGAACTGTCTGCTGCAGTGGCTCATAACACTAAAACCGGTTCTAAAGCAATTCTCCTATAAGCTGTTCCACAAACTGTTGCTGTACTGTGAGAAGGCTGCAATGCAGGCTCCTTGGCTAGTTGGAAAGCACTTCTGGCAGGTTGAGGGCACGTGTGTGATGAGGCAGATGGGACTGAAAAGCAACCCGTGTCCAGATGGGCTCACAGGAATGACTCCTGGGAGCCAGAGTGGAGGGGACACGGGGAGGGAGTGCCACTGCTTGGCACTACTGAGGTGTCATCCCTCTCTGTCCTGCAGGCAATGCTCCAGCTGCTGATGGATTGCCTGGCAACTTCCATACACGTTGCCATTAACTCCATAAAAAGCAGTGTGTACAGGGTGTGAAATGTGATACGGGCAGTGCCTGACACAAATGAATACTTTCCCTATTCCACAGAGTTTCAGTGCAAACCCTTTCTCTCTCTCTCCATTCATCTTCCTCCTGCCTCCCCCTTCCCCACCCCCTGCTACCCAGGGAGTCCCATGAACTGGTGTATTGGCAGTAAACTCAGCTCAACCAAATAGCCCTGTGAAAAAAGGGAAATATAACACGATCACTTCCCATTTCTTTCTCTCTTCCTCTGCATCAAAGGCCAGGCTGGCTGTCAGGAATGTTCAAAATGAATAAATGAAGTGCAGGAACCCCCTGCTTCAGGAGGGGTCTCTTTCACTCACCACGGAGCTTGGCCAATTCTTCTCCCGACAGTACTAGAGTCAGCAGGCAGAGCAAGAAGATCATTCAAAGCTAATCAGTAAAGTGTAAACCTATTATGAAAGCACATTTACCCCTCACTGCCTCCTTTCTCCCAAAAATGAATCCCCAAATCTGTGGGAATAACACAGAGCATCCATAAGCTGCTCTTACTGAGATCCCCTGTTATTAGGTCAGCGATGCCGCAGATGAAATGCTCCCAAGAGCTCTGAGCGGGGCCGTATAAATCCTCCAAGAAACTCACAGCGTAATTTGTTGTAGCTCAAGGGCATGAGGCACATCCCAGCAGAGCCTGTGGATGAGGCTCTCCCCTGTGTTTCCAGGGGCCGTCTCTGGTAATAAAAACCTCATCTTGATTTCTCAGCCTTTGTATTGATTTCTGTCAGAGAAGACTTGTCTTAGATAAAGGCGCTACTCTATTTCTCTGTATAACAAAGGGATCCCTCTCCCCTTTTGTCTCCACCCCTTTTAAAATTAATTTTAGGGATGACTTCAAGAAGATTTGTAATTTGGGAACTGTTGTGCACAGTGGGTAAAGAGTGAAGAAGACAATGATGACTGGTTTTGTATATGCAGTGCAAAATCCTAAGTGTGAAATTAAAGTGGGTTTAGTCTGCAATGGTGCAGGAAACAGAAGCTAAAACCCCAGCTATGCAATAGTTACATCTTAATATGAAACTCTGTTACTAATGTAATGGATGGAATATATGGGAGTCAAGTGATTAAAATCCAGACATGTATAATCATGGCAACTGTTAATTCTGAAATATTTGTACTCCTGCTCTACAAATCATATCTTGAGAAATCAAAAAGAAGGGAGGCCTATAGGTATAGTGCATGATCCTTTTAAAAAATGCTTTCAAAAACATTATCTTTTCTAGTGTGGTTGTACAAGGTCACGTGCAAATCTAGAGAGAGCTTTATGTGGGTAATTTTCAAGCCAAATGAGAGCAGCTCCACAGAAGTTAACCCTGATAAAGAGAACTAAAAGCTCTGAAATGCAGGGTTATATAAAAATTACTGTCTTCTCTGCAGTGGAATTGATATATAAGCAACTGGAATATTTTCATTTAATCTGGGTTATGCTTTCTGTTGCTTGTTTAGAGCTTCTCTTTATAAGAAGCTGGTTTGATCTTGAAGTGACTGATGCTATTTTCTTGTGCACAGAAAGGGGTAAATATGTACAGCAGTTCTTAAAGGTTCAGAAATGTAATATGTGCTCATTCCTGTTGTAATCTAAGAGTAACTGTCCTAAAAGACAATACCTGCTAACTGTATTTTTCTATCACACCTTTTTCTGAGTGAAGGGTAAAATATGCAAGTTTGGGTTTATTTTTTAGTATGCACAACAAAATTTATTCAGAAAAATTCCTGTTCCCCTGTTTATTTAATAGAATATGGAAAATGGGAAACCCTGTTAAGCAGCCTAGTTGAGGAATAATTTATAAGCTACATTTAGCTGCTGGTCTCATAGACTGGCTTAGAGAAGAGCCAAAATACATCCTGACAGGTAATAATTAATGTAAACTTGGACACTTCAGACCTGTCCCACTGTTCAGCAGGACACGATTCCTGCTGGTTCTGCAGTGTCTCTGGCATTTCCACATGGAAAGCTTGGCTCTGCACGACACAAAGACTCCCCTTGAGTAGAAATTTGCTGATTTTTTTTTTTTAAACCTAATTTAGATGCCAGTGAATGTGTCTGAGGGCAAGAGATTTTGGTCACTTAGACAGAGGCCTCCTGTGAGGAGAAGGATGGCAGGCAGCTCCCTCTGCTTCCTCTCGGCTCCGTAAATCACTGCATCACTCAGCCAGATTCAAATGAACTGAAATATTGGGTGATGTCCAGCTGAAGCTGATGGCAGCTCTCCCACTGGCTTCACTGGGGGCAGAATTTCATCTGCCACACTGCTAAATCACCAGAATAGCTTTTATCAGTGAGATCTGTCTAGTCTTGGCTGGAATGCGCCCTTACTGATTTTAGGGATCATGACAGACAGTTAATTTGAAAGAAGAGAGTTAACAGGGAGTGCGCTGAGACTTGGAGCAACCTGGTCAAGTGGAAGGTGTCCCTACCCATGGCAGGGGGGTGGAATAAGATGGGCTTCAAGGTTCCGACCCAAACCACTGTGGGATTCTATGATCAAAGACACTGCTCTGACTGCAACAAGCCTGTCGCTGCCCCTCTGCCATCAGCAAGGACCCTGTTCTCAGACATACCACATAACTGCACATCTTGAAACATTTTCTATCAAAATGGTCTGAGTGAAAGCTTAAAACTGCTTTATGGTTACCTTTCTTTTATTATGAGGTTGTTTTGGATGGGGTGCCTGTCTCAGCTGCAGCAAAACATCTCTGGCTAAAGGCTTAATCTGTAAGCACTCTGTGTCTGGGTATATCTTAGTTCTATTTCATATTATCCCTTGCTCAGGAAAAGCATATCCATAAAGCTATCCAAAGTCAGTTAATGTGATGCTTATATTCAAACATCTGCTTTAATCTTTGGTAATTGTCATATCTCAATGGGATTCAAGACCACTGATCCTGACTAGACAGACCATACAACTCAAAGGTTAGCTAAAGAACACCTCATAACTTGTATAACCATGTATTTATATGCTGGGATACTGCCCATATCTGCCTCTAGCCTTGAAGTCTTACCCAGTTGGGCCCCTGGGATATAAATGTGGCAAGGAGGCTCCATTTCACTTGTAAGGGATACTAAAAGAAAGCTCAGCATTTACACTCCACCTTCCACATTCAGAGTGTTTCATAAGTACACGAGGCTGAGGACTCTTTCACGTTAGGCAGCGAGGGTTTTGATGAACTGCTCTCTCAGCCATCCCTCTCCACTTCCCGGCATTGAATGATGGCTTTGGCTTCCTCCAAATGATCCTTTGGAGGGGTTAGGCTCTGGGTTGGCTCTGCTGTTAAATGATTTAACTTTTCATAATGTCTCATAACTGTCTTTAAAGAGGTTTATGGCTCAGCATTATTCTCTAATCTCCTACAGAAACATTGTTATTGGTTCACACTATTCCAGTTAAGTTCTCCTCAAGCTCTAAAGCCAAGTTAATTGGACATGACTGACCTATGTTAGAGAATGACTATGAGGTGAGTAATATTAAACAAAGGGAATAAGATCTTTCTGTAGCTTAGAACATGCTGGGAGCTGTGGGGAACAGCAGGAAATAGCAGCTCAAGAAGAGCAGGGTAGATTTAGGGAATAGGGAAGCGCTTTGCCATAACTGAGATTTGTAAAACCAGCAGCTCCTTCTAAAGAAGAAGAAAAAATACATTGGAGCCTTGAGTGTCTATAAGAGGCAAAAGTACAAGAAAGAAGAGAATTAGACTGTGGCAGACCTGAGAGTGCTATTTTTGATAAATTTTTTTTTCATCAAACACTTCACTGTAGCACAGCTTATCCAAACCACATTAAAGGAGCCAAGGAATAAATAAAGCAGGATTTCATTGGAGTGCATTTGTGTTTCCAGCTGGAAACTGCATGCTGAAGGCAAGTCCAGCATGCTGAAAAAACACTGAATGATTAATGGATGGGACACTAGTCCACAGGACAAATATGTGCCCTGTAACAACACTTTGCAGAGCAGATGAAACCTTCTCAATTTACTTTTACATACTAATCCACTGGATGGGGTAGATCCTGGGGAAAAAAAAATCACCTATATTATAAAACCAGCCTATAGTAAAAGACTTTACAGCATGACCAGATGAAAACTGAATTTCAAAACTTCTTCAGCTAAAGTAAACTTCCTGAGAGAACTAGAAGTGTCAGCACTCGGTTTAAAAGTGTAAGTATGTGCTTAACTCTACTGAGACGTGAAGTTTCACTGAGATCAGCAGCACTGCTAAGTTACATTTGGAGGAGTGTCTCGAAGGTCAGGCCTCAAGTGCAAAAGTACTTCAGATTCATGTGGGCTGCAGGATAATACCAGCAGCAAGCACCTGGAGTGCAGTGCCAGTGACGTGATGTGATTTGCTATGGCAAATAATTATACTTCTATCTCATGGAAGAGTGAGTTCTCTCTCTTAAACCTTTTGTATTCAGACAGGGAAAAGTCAGTGTTCCTGAAGTTGAGTGTGGACAGAGCCCAAGGTGATGTGAAAAACTGAAGGTGTCCCTACTTTAGTGTCTGTGAACCTGATCCACAGCCAACCATGCCAGGAGTGAAGTCCTGGTCTGGTCTCCCCAGTCCAGAGTCCTGCAGCTCAGGACCTTGATTCTGCAGCTGGTGCAGAACCAGCTCCTCAGCTGGGACTGGGGTCACTACCTTGAGATGGATTTTGTGATTTTGTAAGAACTACAAAATCTTGTCTCTTTGGGGCAGACGGACTCATTAAGGGGCGCGTGTTTCTCTCTGCTTACCGGCACTCAGTGAAGCACTGGCTGATCTGATCCTGGAGTGTTTCCATGATGTGGGAGCTCTCTGTTTCTCTCAGCTTCTCCTTGAAGGATGCCTTGTCCTGTCTCTCCTGGATATCACCTTGCAGGGTCCTTACTTTCCCAGCATGCTTCTGCAAACTACTTGTTGCCTCTAAGTGAGGAGGGAGAGTCTGAAAGCGGCAAGAAGCGAAAACAAAAGATATGAATTAAAATAAACTTAATATTTACTGAAATTCCAGGTTGACAGTGAATCCAAGCTTAGGCCTTAATTTACTTGCAGGAAGCCAGGAAAAAAAGCCCCTGTGCTCGTAAAAAGTGCTTGTCTGCACACAATGGTCTATTGTTGGTGTTTCAGCATTAATTAACAACATTGCAATGTACAAAAACAACCCTTCCAGCGTGGGATCCTAGGATCTCAGTGAGACAGGTGAGAAAGCTGCTGCTGTGCAAATGCCAGCTTTATCCATGTCTGAAGGGTGCCAGAGAGGTTTTTAATTGAATTTTCAAATGTTTGGACTTCCCATTGGTACTTTTTAATTAGCCAGTATTGTTTTTAATTTGGTTACTTCAATTTCTATATGTGCTACTTGGTCAGTGGTTTCCTGGTATTTTGTTGCAGCTGGTCATGCTCCTTTAGGAAATCAACTTCCCTTGAGAAACAACAACAACAAAAAAAGGAATAAACAACCCCCCAACACTGTAATAAAAATCATAGCTCCACAAGTTTCCCATGATTTGATAACGTTGGCAAGAAAGGCTCCTAAGCCCATTTCAAGTCTTAGAATAATTTCTGCCCTGTGATTAATTTTACACATGTATTTTGAAGGAGAAAAATGAAAGTCTTTCTGGTATTCAAATACGGAAGCATGAAAAATACCATCTGTGTGGGTGGGCTGAAGCTTTGCATTCTTTAGCTTGCAGTGATTGATAAAGTAAAGATGTTCCCAGTGTTCTATGAGCTGGTACTACCTTGTAAGTGTAGCGAAAAACCTATTTTAAAAATGAACTTATAAAGTACCTTTGTGGTTTCTTTTTTAATTCTAGAACATATTGTTTCCTACATACTTGGGGATTACTAATCATATTGTCTGATAGTGTATGGCAAATTTAAGAAGGAGAAACAGGAGAAAATATGACAATTGAGTTTTGTAGTATATTTTTTTACTCTTCAACATGTTTTACATATAACTGGCAGCACATGTGAGTTTAAACTCTTGGTTTTGCATGAAAATATACATAATTCTGTTCTGACTTTTCAATTCAGAGCATATAGGAATTGTCCTTTATAGGCACATCTCAGACAATTTAGTAATGCATTCTCCTTGCTCTGGTGATGTATTTTCTGGTGTGCTCCAAGTCCTAATTCCAGAGGTCTCCCACAAAGACAAAAAAGCTCCTTCAAAGGTTTAGCCAGCTTATATTTAAGAATCTGTTATTCGGTGTTTTTCCATGCTTCAGTCAGGTTCCAAAAATCACTAACAAATGCCAAGCAAATTTGGTTTCAGCAAGTCCCCACTGGGACCACACACTATCCATAAGGAAATAAGAGCAGCAGTGTGGCTTTGAAAGGCGGCTGCACATGTTCTCTTCCTCTATATGTGATCCAAAAAGTCACCTTTTACCCTATGAGGTGTTGCCTTTGCTCAATTCTCAGTTTCCACGGAAGTCAAGTGTTTCCAATCTTCACCCTCATCAGCACCTATTTATGAGCATAGCACTAAGTGTTAACGCTATTTATTTGTATTTCACCATGGTCTGCCTCTCTGATATTAAATGAAGCCCAGGGTGTGATGCTGCTTTCTCAGGGTTCATCTGGAATGCAGAGGAGGACCCACAAGGCCCAGAATGAGATCCAGGAACAAGAGTCCTCTTGTGCTTTCCCACTCAGCTATTTGTCTCTCTACAGCAAACCTCAACTTACCTGAGAAATTCCCACCAGGGGGGCATGGTGATATGTCCAGCTTTAGGGAGGCTGACCCACAGCTTATGGAGAGAGACAGGCTCCTCTACAGCACCCACCTGGAGGCTTAAGGCTGAAATGTCAGGAATGGCTCACCAGGTGAACAACTTATTGGTGCTGGGAAAGGTCAGCTCCTCCTCCGCCTGAACTGCTGGATGTGTGGTCTGGCACCCACCTGACCCTGCAGTGAACCGATCCTAAAAAGGGGAAAATGATCCCTTTTGTCTTTCAGCTCCTTGGGTTACTTGTCTCCTGGTATAATGGGGTGGGTCAGCCAGCCAAGGAGCATCTGAAGGCCAGCACCACAGCGAGGCAAGTGGTGGGCAGTCATGAGTCCAGACCAACACAGAGAGCAGCAGCACAGGCAGGAGACCTTCCCTCTGCTCAGCTCCTCTGAACTGCTCACCACTGTATCTTGAGGGAGCTTTGGATGGTCAGCTTCTGTCACTGTGAATTTACTCAGCCTTGAAGTCCCAAAGCCAGACAAGGTAAGAGCTGTTTGAACTGGCAAGAGCACACCCATGTAAGTAAGCTCAGAAGTAGGAAACTCTTATCTTTAAGTGAATTAGTGCAGACCATATCTAGACTCGAGTCCCGAGTAGTGAAGCTGCTGTGGACACAGTCCAGGTAGCTCTAAACCAGCTGGCTCTGATGCTGATAACAACAAGGCCACAGAATATGTTCTGATTGGCAAAATCCAGCCAATCCCCAAGTAAATATTTGTGCAGCTACCTGTTCTGAGCACCACTGAGTTATCAGTCCATCTGCTGATAGGAGTTTATGAGCTGTACTCAGAGCCCTAAGGCTGAAGTACAGACATAACCTGGTAGAACAGCTTGTGAAAAGAAGCTCTGCTGTATTTACCCTTAGCAATTTTTTACATTTTCTTTTGCAAAGACTGTTTTACTACAAGAAAACTTCTACAAATAAGGCTCCAGCCAATATTTCACTCCTTCAATATTTCAGTAAAGAAAGGAATGAAGTAGAACAGGGACATTACATGAGATATATTGTTAGGATTAGGGGCTATCTAACATGGAACATACACAGTACACCCTGTTTGAGTGAAGACCAGGAGGCCAACATGTATCAGGAACATAAGGCTGCCTCCTGTTCTGGGGTGGGGAGGAGGAGTAAATTCCTAAATTCTGCCACAGTGATGAGGAGACAACTGCACGACCTGGGACCTCGTGTTCATCTTCAAGCCTTTAAGAGGGGACAGAGTCTCTGTGACGGCCTTGGTGAAGATTCTGTTCTCTTGTCAGGGAGCGGAAGGCTTTGGCCATTTGAGGATGCAGGAGAAAATAGGAAGCGTAATGGCAGGAGTGACAAAGTAGGTTGGTGAGAGGATGGATTACAAAAGCTCCAGTTCTTCCCTGCTGACTAGTCTTTGATCTATGCCTTGCAGTAGCACAGAACAGCTTTGCATGTGCCTGCACGCCTGGTCTGGAGCTCTAAGGAGCTATGTGAGACAGCATGGTGAGTGCTGCTTCTACAGCCCTCTATGCTTAATGTGCACGTTTAGACAAAAGCCAATTTATTTTGAACATCACTTCTCTCAGCACCTCTAATGTTCCTGCTTCTGAATCAAAGGGAGGCATTCTCCAGTAAGATGCTAATAAATAGCTTTTCCTTGGGGGAAGAAGCATTTTCCCATCTTTAAGAAATTTCTTTGGCCATGTGAAATTCAAATTTGTTAACTTGCCATACAAACAGCAACTCATTTAGAAACAAATTACAAATATTAGATGGAGACAGTGAACTTGATAATGCAATGCTGCCACATCAGTTGTAGAATAATGCATCTTAATGAAGGCTTCCCATGTGAATAAACCATTATATTTACAAGCTTTTCACAGTTAATGACCCAGAACTAGATAACGAAACTCACATTTTTAGTGTGGTCCTCTGTCAGCAAAAGTATACATATTAATAATTGATGTTGCTGTAAAAATAGGACATATTATGAAGATTCCCGAGTTTGTGGGAAAATAGGACTACATGGTCCATTAACTTAAAAGGCTTATCTAATGTTTGATGGGCTTTGTCTTTAAAATCCTTGTTTAAATTAATAAGGCAAAATGGACATTTGTCTCAAAGAGAATTTTTTTCCAACTCGTCAGTCACAAATATGCTGATGAGATTCTTCTGTTCTTTACTCCTTCTCCCCTTGTTCTCTCCAATGAGAACTTGGGTTTTAGGGAAGTGGAAGACCCACCAGTTGAAGGAAGGAAGGCAGGCAGGCAGGCGTTCCCTACAGCTTACCAAGTAAGTCGATGTGATGAAGGGCCATGAAGTTGATGAGTGGACTGAAGCACCTCCCCTGTGGAGACAGGCTGAAAGAACTGGGGCTCATCGGCCTGGAGAAGAGAAGGTTGTGTGGAGACCTCACAGCTCCTTCAGTGTCTGATGGCGTTGCAAGGAAACTGGAGAGGGACCGTTCATCAGAAACTCCAGTGATAGGAATGAGTTCAAGCAGACAGAGAGTAGATTTAGGTCAGATACAGGGAAGAAATTCTTCCCTGTGGGGGTGGTGAGGCCCAGGCCCAGGTTGCCCAGAGAAGCTGTGGCTTCTGGAAGTGTCCAAGGCCAGGTTGGGCAGTGCTTGGAGCAACTCGGGATAGTGGAAGGTGCCCTTGCCCCATGGAAGGTGTCTCTGCCCATGACAGGGGTTGGAACTGGATGATCTATAAGGTCCCTTCCCACCCAAACCACCCTGTGACTGTACAAAACTCCCTGTCTGTTTTCCCCTGCCATCTCGGGGCCCCCAGTTGATTTTCCTGGCCTGAAGAACCTGCCTGGTGCTGAGTCAGCTCCCCACCCTCCCCGCACAGCCGCGTTATTGTTCATTAGGAAGCACTTAGAGGTGTGCAGGCTGGCTGAGCACGCCTGAGGCTGCACTTGCACATGGAGGAGGTCCCACACTGTGGAACTAACTGCTTCTCAATTGTCCCATTACGCTGACAAGGGGAGACAGTCTTCATTTCAGGGAAATAAATACATTTCATTTCACTCCGCGTTTTAAGGCTCACGCTCGTATTATGCCTGAAAGGTAGATTTACCACAGCTTTTATTACTGGGTACTTAATTTAGGACAGCTTCTTTTCCTAGACCTGGAACAGCAGAGATGAAACACATGCTCCATGGTTTTATGGGACATCAGGAAATGTTCTGCCATAGCTAGTCCTGTCTGTAATTGTGATATTTCAGAAGATGTAGTAATTGGGAACCATTTTTTCCCATTGATTGCTGATTTTTGGTACTAGTGTAGTTTGCTTCTCTCAAGGAGAAACCTTATTTCCAAAGCTAAGTATTTTTAAAGTAAATAGTTTTAATAGTCATTATTTTCACCACGAGTGAAAGTGAGAGTTTTTTTGTTGTTGTTTTTACATTTGGACTACACAGGCAAGTAACTCCTTAGCAGCAGACTAAAAAAATTTGCTACCAAAGCAAACAGGGGCTGTTGTCCATTTGTAACTATTATTCTGGTGGTTCACTCTGCAGGGGGGAGTGGAACAAGATGATTTTTAAGGTCCCTTCCAAATCAAACCATTCTGTGATTCCATGATACAATTCCACTAAATTTTAAACTGTGAGATAAATGACATTTAAAAGTTTGATTTAGGATTTAGTTATGTTCTTGCTTTGTTACTTTCTCAATGTAATTGTCTGGCTGAGGGAAGAATGTATTTTAAAGAGGCTTTTTGTCTCATGAATCACAGAGTGGTTTAGGTGGGAAGCACCTTAAAGCACATCTCATTTTAACCCTGCAAATGAAAATTGTATTAATGTATGTTCCATGATACATAAACAGTGATAGCCACATCAATTATATGGCTGAATTCCTAAATTAGGCACAAAAAAAAGAAGTAAGCAAAATATATTGCATTCATTAAAGCTTCCCTACTCTCTGATTCACTTCAATGGCTTAGCCAATTAAAGTAATTGTCATATGCATTCAAACAAAGCATTTGTAGTAGAGGGCCTTGTTAAAAAAATATTGAAAATGGTTGTTTTACCTATTTATAGAATATATAGTCAGGAAAATATTGACACGTAGCATTTTTTAAGAAGAAAAGAAAATCCAAAGTAGAGAAAACAGTTGCATTCTTAACCATATGAGTTTATATGGCGTTTATTTCTGATATTATACCTGGCCAATGCAGTTAAACTTGTACTAAAAGTGGCAAGTATATTTTGGGCTCTGAAAGGCAGTGATTTCATTGTTAGTGTGAGTCCAGCCAATGAAAGTCAAGTTATTTAGCTGCTTCTTGCTTCCCAGAGTGTTTCTGTTTCAAAAATAAGCAGGGTAAAAATCCTTATTGAAAACAGGACAGATTAGTTATCGCTCTCTGGTGAAATAACAGATAACTTTGTGCTGACATCCAGTCTGCAAGTAAACCAACAGTCATTTTGGTCTTATGCTTGGAAAAACCAGGCCTGATCTGTACCACTGCTGGAGCTGCCCACTTGAGAGAAATATTGTGCATTTCACTTCATGGTGTTTCCAGATTGTTAAACCCTGTGTAATATTTATTTAGCCATAGTCTATAATATTTACACAGAAAACTATTCTGGGAAATGCTAATTTTTATCTGACGAAGAGAAATGAATGATATTATTGGGAATTCAAAGAAGGAGGAATGTTTGGCAGAGCATTTTTTCAGATATAAATTAAAAGTGTTACCCGATACGACATGCCTAAACTAGGGAATGTTTGAAAGGGGTAAGAAGGAGAGAACAGCTTCTTGTTTAAGACCACATGGATTCGTTCATACAAAAAGGGTCATAAATTCATGGAATGGTTTG
>VXBA01005512.1:97270-181031 GCA_013399895.1 Serilophus lunatus | reverse complement strand
TCTCCTACTCCCAGGCCCCGTGGCTTGACTCAGCCCACCTCCATCGGCATTGGAGCCACACGAGCACAACTAGAGGTTGAAAGCTTCCCCAAATAACATCCCGGGTTGGGGGGGGGAGAACCTTTCACTGTGTTGTGTTTTTCAGAGATTCCAAAGGCTGGGAGTTGGCTACCATCAGAGAGGGAGAAGAAAGAGAAAGTGGCTCTTCCTTTCCACTGCTTCTCTGTGGCCAGTTTGGCTGGCCTTTGAAAGCAGTTCCCTTATTCCTTTTTTCTTGGTTTTCCTTTTTGTGGTTTTGCTGGGTGCTTGTTTTTTTGTGTTGAGTCTGGGTTTCCCTAAACTGTGTTTCCTTTGAGCTCCAGACAAATAAAGTGTTTCGCTGTTGTCACATTCTGTCATTCTTCTCGTCATTACTAAGAGTGCCCCCTAGTTAATATTGTGGTGCTTAAACCACCACACCCAGTTTTTATATGTAATTTGGATAGGATATCTTGCATTTTTTTTGCAAACATTCTTCTGCAAAATTTTTCTAATTTATTGTTTTTACCATTAGCAAAGCTTACGGATAAATCCGAGCTTGAAAAATGTCTCAAGACAGATTGTGAAGTTTCGTCACTGATATTTTAAAACCTAAACACTTCAGCAAATAATTATTAAAAATTAAATGAGAGATTTGAAAAGCCTGAAAATAATGGCTGCACCAATAGAGAAATGTCAGCATAAAGGACAGAGCCACACTGCAATTAGACATGCAATAGAATACCGAGTTATCTTTCTCCATCCAGCTTGGAAGGTATGGAACTGAGGTTGTGTTATTTCTCAGTTGCTGATATTCAAGCTAGGAAGACTAAAACTCATTTGGGTGTGACTATATTGCATTCCTATTAATGGACAGCAAGAGTGTCAACACTCTCAGATAAAAACAGCACCTCTATTCGCCCACACAACCAACCTGTGTTATCATCAGATACACTCTCACAATGCAAATGTAGCCAAAGACTTCATAGGCAATCATAACTCTGCACTTGGTGAATATCCAACATGACACAGATGTTACTTATCACTTCCAATCCTCGCTACTGAATTCTGCTTCTTTCTCAAATAATTACCAGAAAAGGTAGCAAGATGCGGAAGTAAATCTCAGGACAAAAATCATCAAAATTTCAAAGCATATAAAAAAAATCTAACATCTCTTTAGCTATTCCACGGACATAAATCAATAGGTCATAAATGTTGCTTTGCCAAAATTAAAACTTTGCAAGTTTTGTATCTTATAAAAAAAGTTTGTACATCTGAACAGCTGTAGGTATATTCATCAGGAAAGTTGAACTGTTTCTACACAATATTTAGAAAACAAAGCATAGTCTGGGACAGGGACTGAAAGAAAGTATCACCTCACTCCCTCAGACTGGAAGTTGCAGGAAATAATGAGACCAGCTCAGTGTTTATGTAGCCTTAGCTTTAAATGTCAGTAAACTCCAGCGTGTTTTCTCAGCTGTAAATATTTCTGAAAGTATGTAAAAGGCAGTAAGGAAATCCTGTCAGGAATTTAATGACTAGCTAGCTTCTTGATCTGAAATATACAACTAGCTCAAGTGTATTGATTTACTATCGAAATTACCCATGTTTTGTTACAAGGGGCCAAGTCCAAGTTACTTTCTGGAATGATCTCTTCAGGGTTCATATAGCTGGACAAGAATGTTTTGTTATAAGACTGCTCACTATTCTCAGATGTATCTTGATGTATTTGGTATATCCATACGTCCCAACTCCATGCTGCAAATAATAATGAGACAACTCCAGGACCCATTTGAAATAAAAGTATAAAGGCAAAGGTAAGCGTATTTTGATTTAAGATTCAGAAATAAAATATTTTTTTAATAAATTCTGATATTTTCTGCACATCTGAGGCTGGAAAAGGTGGTGGCAGTGTACTATCTGATTTAGTTCTATTACCATACTGGACACGTGAAAATATTTTTACTTCAGTGGATATATAAACAGGGCAAAATGCCTCTTGGGAGCTATTGTCTAGTAGGCAAACCACAACACATGCTACCCTGATCTGCTTCCTACTAGTTTCCAAGACAAGGCAAAGACTGTGTGTTTCAACCCATCTTTGAAAAAGGAGTAAGTGGGCTAATGTTAGAGACCACCATTGACTCTGTGCGCTGCTTGGTAGAAGAGTTAAACTGATTGCACTGTACTTGAATTTTATAGTTTATAGTAAATGGCAGACTGTTCTGAGTTGATGTGTAGGCACTTTTTATCTAATCTAATTCAAAATAACATAATCCATAATGAGGTCTGTGTGACTTCGGGACTAAAGATTTCCCAGGGAACACTACAAGGTACATTGTTGTGTTCCGAAGCAAGTAGTACACTTTTTTGAATGGTGCAATAAATAATAATAAAGATATTACTTTTTATTCTTCATTTAGGGTTATTGCTCTATTTTTCAACCTTGGCAGTATCAGATTTAATTTTTTTTTCCTCTGTCAAGCCTTTCAATTCAGACTTTTTGTGCTAATACAACTGTACCTACAAAGACCTACAAAATTCCACCGTCCACAAAACAAAACCCAAACAGAAACCTGAATAATTTCATGACTGGCAGCAGTCAGTGCCGCATCATCACACTAGGTCCAATAATTCAGAAAACTTGACAATATGTAATTTATGAATTCTATGGATTACTGAATGCTTCCGTATATACGGAGTCATCTGGATTTAACGCAACAGATTTCATTTACATTTACTTAAGCAGAGTGTCTTAGGACACTGGACAAAATAAAGCCTTCAGAAAGCAATCCAGCATAGTTTATTAGAAAGGAGAGAAGGATTGAAGCAGTGGAATTTTCTTTCTTACATACAAAACCTAAAGGACAAGCATTAAAACCACGCACCTTGTTTTTTCGTTATCAGACTAGGAGAGATGATAGTCCAGTAAAGGACCCAGTGGCATTGGGAACAGAGCCACAGAGAAAACAAAGTTCATCCAAAGGTTAACTGGATAAGGGGGAAAGAAGCAGAGTATAGGAAAGAAAAATGTCCTCTCATTCAGAGGAGACGAATAGTGCAGAAGCACGAATCCTAAGTTTCTCAGATGACCCTGAACTAAAATGCTTAAAAATGTGTTCAGAAATATTTGTGGCATGCAAATTTATATAGTATGCTTTGAGAGGAGTTTTTTAAAATTCTTTAAATTTCTTTTGCTAAGAAGATAAAAGTCTTGTTTTTTGCCATCTTTACAAGGTTTAGAGGTTTCTATGTGTTTTAGCTATTATTCATGCCCTGCCTATTAGCTTGTAATGTCTTAATAATGAATTTAGTAATGGCAGTGAACTCGAGGCTGCCTCTTAGATAAGAGGAAGTTATGTTGCCTACAGTGTTTCAGTCTGTCTGACTATACATAGAAGAAGATGCCATTCCTCCATTTCACATCTGTTCACATTTGAAAAGTCGCATTATCTGTGCACACTTTGAGGACTAGCAGTATAACAATTTTAACCAAAAGCCAATATTTTACAGAAAGGAGTGGGGTAGCAGGCAACGACTCTCATGATTTTCCCCCTGTTAAGGACATGAGTAAAATTATTTCAACTTTATTCCATAATTAATTTTTTCCCCTATAAAGACCATTGTAGAGAACTCCATGGACCCTATGGGAAAAGTAAGAAGACTGCAGTCAGGACTACAGAGATGTAAGAGCCTGGTGTAAGCAAGTAAACTATTCCTTTTATTTTGGAGATGTAACTCAGCTTTAATCATCTAACAGCTTGCTCATCTAACAACTTCTGCTCAGCTGGATGCTTCAGTAGGTAGTGGCTGTATCGGCAGCTATGAACAAAGTCCTTTCCACTAACAGTTTGGTACTTTTAGGTATATGCCTCCACGACAAGGTGCCAAGGCATCCCAAAGAGCCTATTCTCACACTCATCAAGCCATTTTTTTTCTCCAGCAAATTTCTGTGAGACACTGCAGTGTGATCTCAGCTGGAAGCAGAAAACCTTGCCCAAACAACCATCTTAACAGTGGAATATAGTCAAGCAATGTACTTCAGGTCTGTGAACATGGAACTTCATTCTAACACAATATGAGGCAATTATTAGCTTATGATTTTCAAGTGTCAGAGGTAGAAAGTTGTATCACTGAAAGAACGTTGAAGACTGATCTTCACTAGAAAGAGATAGCCCAAGAAATAGCAACCAAGCCTTTCCACACAGCTCAAACAAGTTTCCTCAGCTCTGAAAGAACATCTGCTCCCATCAGTATTAAGCACAAACTCTTCTCAGGATTCAGCATGGTCAACATATACATTAAATTATCTGTTATTTGGTAAAGAGAGTCTCTTTGTGTTCACAGGACATGCCAATCAACCACCAGCCTTGGACTTAGGCAACAGTAATTGCACCTAGAAAACTCAGGATGTCCTTTAAATGCTAAATTTGCTGTGAATAGAACTTAAGAACATGTTAACATGTTTTATTGAACCCAAACCTGAACCACTCAATTCCACAGCAGGCCAGCCTTGGTCAAAGAATCATATTATTGCCTGCTGCTCATATAAAAAGAGACAACCTTCTCACTGTTCTTTCCTTGAACAAAATAGGCCTCTACAATCAGTGGACTCAGAAGTTCAACCTATCATACACAGAAAACCTACATTCACAGAACACCAGGCTTGCGGAATACATTGGGTTTGTGTGGCCAGGCTTTGGCAGCAGAGGAGTCCCAGGGGTGGCTTCTGTGTGAAGCTGCTGGAAGCTTCCCCCATGTCCTAGAGAGCCAATGACAGATGGCTCCAAAATGAACCTTCGCCAAGGCTGAGCCTGTCAACAACAGAGGTTGCATATGGGATAACAGAGTAAAGGAGAATTGCTACACAGGAGCAATTGTAGTCAGAGTAGAAAGCAGTGAGCATATACAAGAGGAACAGATTTGCAGGCAACATGTCAGTGGAGAAAGAAGGTAAGGAGAGGTGCTCCAGGCGCCAGAGCTGAGATTCTCCTGCGGCCCACGGTGCGGCCCACGGTGCAGCCCATGGTGGGGCACCTGTGCCCAGCAGCCCATAGAAGTCCGTGGTAGAGCAGAGATCCACCTGCAGCCCCTGGAGGATCCCATGCTGGAGCAGGTGAGTGACCCAACTGGGAAGCCCACACTGGAGCAGGTTTTCTGGAAAGATTTGTGATCCCTCTGTAGGGATCACTGGAACAGTCTGTTTCCAAAGGACTGCACCTCATGGGAGGAACCCATACTGAAACAATTTGTGAAGAACTGTAGCCATGTTGGAGAAGTTCATGGAGGATTGTCTCCTGTTTTTATTTATCATTACCAAACTGTTTAATTTGCTTGGTAATAAATTACACTAATTTTCCTGAGTTGAGTCTGTTTTGCCTGTGACAGTAACTGGTGCATAACCTCTTTCCTCTTCTTGTCTTGACTCATGAGCTTTTCATTGTATTTTCTCTCCCCTGTGCAGATGTAGTGGGCATCTGGTGTCCCACCAGGGTCAACTGGCCACTGAAGTCAAAGACTTAGAAGTTTGGAAATGTGAGAGTGATGGTCCCCTGCTCAATCTTTGCTGTCAATTCCCTTGTGCCTGATGAAAGAATCATTAACTGCATGATAACTACTTTTATTTCCAAAGAGTACTGGCACCACTGTGTGCACAGGACGGATGGTGCTCACAGCTATTCAGGAGGTTGTTTTAACCCACCATTCTGCTTGTGACCATACATATACACCCTGCTATGAAAAAAGACTTATTTATTCTCTCACTGGCCTATGATGTTTGTTACTGTAATACTTGAATGCAGCACAGGCATCAGTGACTTATTTTTGGAAGTTATTTAAGGGAAAGGTAGTACTATCAGTCTCTCTTTAAAGTCAGGCAAAGAAGCTTTGGAGTCATTAACACTCACAGAAAACACCAGTTTTAGGATGCATAGTAGAGATGGTTTTGGTACAGTTTTTCAACAAATTATCATCTGTATATGCAACAGTAGACACTTAACACTTGTGTAATGCAAGTTTGAAACCCCTTAATTGTGGGGTAAGGTAGTTAGCAGTCGCTTGCAACAGCTTTACATCATGTAATTGAGCGCAGGTGTAGAGGCAGAAACAATTATAAAGGGCAAATTCGACTTCAAAAACTATGAAGTTGTCCCTTTTCTTTGTACGCTCCCCCGCCTTGTTCATGACACAACTTCCACTGTCTTAAACGGGATGGTTCAAGAACCACTCTCACTAAATTGCTGCATTTTCTCTGCACACAAAATAAGGAAGGGGCTGTGTCTCAGAAAGTGTTTGCAGTGGTACCATCCATGATGGCATCATATTGCACAGCTCCAGAGAGCTGTTTATGTGTTGGCTGAGCGCATCCAATAAGGATAATAAGGACGGTAAACAGCAAAAGACTCTAAGTAAAGAGAAAGCATATAAGCAACAGGATTGGAAAGAAATAAGGAAAGAAAATCTAAACATATACATCTCTCTTGAATCTAGACGTGGCTCTCTTTAATAGTTTGCTTTTTCCAAACAAAGTATTAGCTCATTAGCTAGTTATGAATGTTATCTTATTAGCATATTAAAACAAGAGCCCATAAGCCTTAAATTATTTGCTCATTTCCTTGTCTCGAATACAATGACTATTTCTGTTCTTTCTTCTCATTCTTCCTTTCCCTGTTTTGCATTGCCTTGGCAATATATATGCCTCTTCAAGAAAAGGACTAAAAATAACATTTCCCTCCTTTCTCCTGGGAGTGGAGACATAAGAAAATAATATCTTATCGGAGTAAGCACTGAGGGAAAATAAGATTTTATCAGGGACTTGGCTGGACGAAGATAACATGTTATCAAGAGGGGAACTTGGCAAAGATAACACGTTATCAATAGCAGGAGTAAAGCTTGGGGAAAATAATGTCTTAATACCTATTAGATTCTAAATAAGCCATCTGTGCTCTTGACAAATTGTTATTTTCTCCAAGTCTCATTCCTGTAAAGATGTTGATTTTTTTGGCAAACCACCTCTTTAGCAGTTGGGAAGTGGGGGAGAAAGAGGAGAAAAGGAGGCTCCTTCTCCACAAAGCTAGAGGGATATTCTCTTCCTTTTCAAAAGCTTTGCATGCAGGTAAAGACCGCCAATAGGACAGCTTGGAAGACTTGCATTTTCAGATACTGAATGGGTATTGCAGGGAAAACTCCTATAAAAATGTTCAGCAAGTATACTGCAGAGAATCCTGTAACATTAAAATGGGGTCAATGCCCCTTCGGTCCTTAGAACGTACTATCCAGGCTCTGAGGTGCTGCCTATAGGATTTTTGGCAAAAACACTTCTCTACAGAAGTGATGACTAGCCATCACTTTGCAATGACTTTCTGTCATTAACAACCTTATCACAATTAGCAGTATTCACTGGGGCACAAATAAATGACCTCTTTTAGATCAGCTGCAGCATTCAGTCAGAGGTTACCATTCCCACAGCTTAATCTGAGCCAAAGGGTCACACAATGCTTCTTACCTCCTGCAGTGCAAAGCATCCATTGCCTCTGCCCTGAAGCATTACCCTCTACCACCTCCACTCTGGGGGTAGAGACAAACCACCGTCTAGTGGGTGCCTGTGCCCTAAAGCTGAAACCTTCTCCAACTCAATTATAAATCTTCAGAGTTTCAATCTGGATGAATTTAAATAAATTGTGGCACCTCCTGTAAAATGAGAAATCCAATTCATAGTAGGATGGACTACTAACTGCCTTAAATGGCAAAATGTGGGTGAATGCCACTGGTTATTCATAGGAATGGGCAAGCAGGGAATAATTAGAAGGGAAGCTGTGGAGGGCCTGTAGGAGTGTGATGTGAATAATAAAGCACACTTAGGAAAAGGCATATGAATGATATCTGCAGGGTAAGTATTTGTAGCCAGCTGAATTTCCCTGGTGTACAGTAAGAGTGGGAGGGAAAACAATGGGATTTGTAAATCTAAATATTTCCTATGCAGAAGCAGCATCCCTTTTTTTTTTTTCATTAACCATTTGGATATCTTAACATTCAGATATTTCTCTCTGTTCAGGTGTGAGCTTTGTACTACGGTAACTTCTGAGGCCCTGATACAGCAGAATACATAATCAGCAGCAGGCAGCCATTACAGCTCTCTAAGGTAAAGCATGTGCCCAAATGTGCCTCTGCAGCTGTACAGAGTACTGTGACTATCATTCATTGCAGTGGGATGTAAAAAATTGAACTATTCTATGTAATAAACTGTGGAAGAGATAAGAAGGGAGAAAGTCTAAAATACAGCCTTTTATAGTGTGGGGTTTTTTTAAGTACAGAAAGTACAAGAAATATATACCTATAAGCTTAGAAAAGATTATAAAAATATCTACAGGTTTCTACAACTGCCACAGTAACCACTAGCAAGAGACAAGCACGCTCAAAGCCTAATAGTAGTTAATTCAGATTCTGTTGCTGATGATTAGCCTCAGCTGCTCATCAATAGAGACTCCAGCTGATAATTATTAAGTTAAACTTCTGAGCAGTATTTGCATATGTAAAACAAGCTTTCCCTGCTAAAGCAACAATGGGTGCTATAATGCATTTCCTGATTGTACAGCTCTTGGATTTGGGGAACCTGGGCAAGAGAGTCTGCTTTGCATATTCTTCCTCACCCTCATCAGGCCAACCATTCAGAAGAAATGTACTTGCACATACTGATGTCTACAAGCTATAGCAAAATTCATTCCTAACCTTGCATAAGAGGAAAAACGCAGCCATTCATCTCAAACAGAGTATGTCTAATAAGACACACTTTTGCATATTCCTCTAAATATTTACCTAAGCTTCCTTACAACCTAAAAAATGTGCAACAACTGGTCTGGGACAAGGCAGCCTGGTCACCTTAAAAGACATGAAGAAACTCCAGTGGACAGATTCGGTCCATTAGTTTCTAGCGATCTCCACTGAGTATCATTATGTGATTTTTCTGTTAGATTTTTCTCACCTCACCTCCTCCACACCAGCACTTTGTTTCCTGAAAGTGATTCTTGGTCATCAGTAATAGCCATGCCTCCCTGGTCAACTGGAGTGTCAAGAAGACAGACAAACACACACAATGTGTAGACTACATTTATCAGTTCAGTTCTGCATGTTTTCAGAATTACATGACAGACGAGGCACACCCAGACCTGCTTAATACCCATGAAGTTCAGAGGCACAGTCACTTTAGGGATAAGGAAACATGAACACAAACTGGGAAGGTCTTTATGGAATCTCTAACACAACTACCTGTCTCCGTGTATCTCTATTGTTTTGGTTTAAGAGTTCATCATAGGCTTCCTATTAACAGACCCAAATAGTTTTGTTATCAGACAACAATGAATAGTAAAGCAAAAGATCCATTCATTTATTCATGAAAGAAAACAGTAAAGTAAAAGTTTGGCTTTAATTAAACATGGGAGATAGGCTGAAAAGGGAATGCAGGTAGTTAGCCTCTACGAAAGCCAGCATTTAGGCTCTTAAATGATAGTTTAAAATTTAGCTACACCAAAATATATGTGCATTGCTGGAAGCCACATGGTAGCACTGTTACATACAATCTCAAAAGTTGATTTTCAACACATCTACAGAAATGCTGCAGTATTAGTTTAGGCTGGTTGGTGAGTCTGAAACCTGCTGGAAAGCTTGTTATATCCCTTAATCTCCCTTGGCAGAGATGCCATCAGAGAACTATGCACTGGCAATTTGATTGAGACTGCTGGAAAAGGAGGTTGTCTGAGCACCAAGGATTGCTCAAGGATAAATAAGTTTGTCAATTAAAAAAAAGTCCAAATTCTGCACCACACCATTTCTTCCTTAGCACAAACAAGATCTGTTACAGAGGTTGAGCCAACAACAACAAATATGAGCCCACATATATAAAGGCAACTAGCAAAGAACAAATTTTCAAATCAATGATTTCCCTTCTTCCTAAATACATCTGAAAGTTACATATGCAGACACAAATATCTCAAGTTTTTATTTCCAGTTTAATGTTATGAAATAACATTAGTTTTATTCCTCTGATGACATAGCAGTGCAAAAATTATCAATATCTTTCAGTGTTGAGTTCTTTTCTCCCCACATATTCGCAGCACTTTTCATTTGCTGCACCTGTCATTTCAGCCACTTCAGTCCCAAAGAAAAGTGAAAGGAAAATGCAAATAACTGCATATTCAGAACACATGAGGGCTGATCAGTGTTATGACATTTATCTTCACTTATGACAAGAGATAAAATAACTCAGGAGTTAGTTTCCTGTCCTCCTCGTGAAGAAAAATGTCATAGCAGATCGTCATGTACTATATACAGCAAAATTTCTAACACACTTTGCAGAGGAAAAAAAAATCTCAGCAGTGATACAGATGGCAAGTTACATGTCATGGCTATGACATCAGAAATGAAACACGCATCATTCTAAAATAGTGGATATAAAAATAAGCCACGATAGAAAAAATATTCTAGAACATCAGTGAACAAATTAGCTAACAGCAACTAGTTAGACTATTGGCAAAAGTTATATTAAACAGAAATGAGTTGCTCATACAGTTCAGTGGAATTCTAAATTTTCTCACTGCCTTACATTTTCCAAATAGAGAGCCACAGCTGGCCAACACATTGTGTTTGATAAAATAATACTTTTCTACTTAAAACCTCAAAACTCCATTGAATATGCATGAGGGAGTAATGAAATTAAAACAAACAAACAAACAAACTAGAAAATGTACTCTTAATTCTCATGAAATCCCATGGAAATCAATAGTGGTTTTAGAATTAGCTTCAGTGTGGCCAGATTTCTACCTCACAGCTACATTCTGTTTTGGGTGATCTGACTCAATTGACAGATAATATGGAACCTCTTTTTTGCATTAACTTATCAACAATTCCCTTTAAAAATATTTAGCTTTAATATATTATAGATGTTCCTTCTACAAAGACATAGTAAGTTTGTACAAAACTGATTTTATATCAGATGTATCTGACATATAGATCACATAGACAGAGACTTAATTTCTATTGGTGACCAAGGTTTCCTAAAAAAACATGAGGAAATGACTTTTCTTTATGACACTCTTGATTTGTTACAAAAGCAAAGACAGCATATCAGAAACATAATCCTGTTTCAAATAAGTCAAAGGCAAAACGCTCTGACTTTGATGAAAACAAGCATAGGTCTAATATTTCATTATATGTGCATGCATACAGCATAGTGGTGGTTAGTCATTTTTATGTCGTTCCATAAACGTACACAGTGTTGCACTGCTTTAGGTCAGAATGTGGGCCATGTCCCCTGTGCCCCATCACAAATCTGCTGAGCTTCCTGTGAACCAAGCAAACGAAATTTTTCATTTTTGAGCAGCCATAAGTTTCTTAAGGTTAAAAATCACACAGTAGGAGCAATATCCGGCTGTTCCATTTACTAAGGTTTTGTCTTGTACCAGATGAGGAGTATCTTTGAGACTAATTCTCATTTCTGCTGTGGTGCACAGAAACAATGTATATTTGGGATCCTAATTAACCATTCTAAAGAATATGCCTACTCTTGTGTATGACAACACTAAGGTTAAGCCCTACTGACATGCTTACTTACTGTTCTAAAATGAAGTTGCTTTAGTCAAATAGAGCAGCAGTGCTCAGTTTCCACAGGATCTCCATGTATTTAAGTAAAGACTTTATCTTTTTTTCCCCCTCAGATAGATCTCTAAGTTTTTATCATCTCCAGGAATTTCTCTCAAAAGTAGAACATATTGTGTGAGATCTCTTTACAGACAATGTGAAATTTTTAATGATGCCTTTGTTAGGTAGACTGGGTGCAGGGCTAATGGCCATAGGCTTTCTGCAGTGATGTAACCTATGAACTAATTGATGTCTATGACAAGTTTTAGTGCTGGAGTAAAGGGAAGATGAAGGTGAAGGCATTTACAAAAATTATTGTATAGTGCTGTGTGCAGAGGTCAGTTATACTCTTACAACTGTCTTGTATTTCTACTGACGGATTTTCATTAAAAACATCTATTCATCTTCCTTTGTTAATGTAATTATAAATGTATTCCTTTCTATCAATTGAAATATCTTTTGTTACCTTAACATTTAAGCAGAACAGATGGGAGACTTGACCAAAATGGTTTCATATTAAAAAAATCCAAATCAACACACCTTACGCCTAACGAACAACCAGATATGGAAAAAACTCAACAGATCGACTACAATAAAAACAAACAAACAAACAAACAAAAGCTGTAACTGTAGAATTCCCGCAGAAGCAAGCAAAAGAATGAGGGTAGAGGGGAGGGAGAAGACAGAGGAAAAACGTGGCTGCCTTTCCTACCTGCTCCCATCTTGTTTTAGGAACTAATCTAGACACAGGAATCGGCTGTTAAGAACTGACATAGGATAAAGCTGAAGACTGAATGCTAAAAGACGTTGCTAACATCATCCGTCTTTTCCCTCTAAGAATAGGCTGCTACAACACATATCCTTGCAAAAAATAAGGAGTCATGGACTTCTCCATTCTATATTATGTCTCTCTACCCAGGAAAAACTGAGGCAAGAAAAACTGAGAATAAGAACAGTTCATCACACTATTACTATCATGTTTACTTTTTAAATTATGCCTTCTTCTGGGCTTAACTATCATTCAAATAATATAGATATTGAGTTATACCAGCTCTGACTTCATTTGCTCCTCTGAAGAAAATCTTGTATCTCTAATAGCACATAATATGCATCTTGTCCCCTACAGTAACATTCCAATGAACAGGACATCTGAATGTGGTTTCTTACGTTTTTGAGAGACAGTCTCTCCTCTTTTAAGAAACTTAACATCAGCAGGGACATATTTAAAATCCATACTAGCACTTTCTACAGAAACAATTTATTTTCTTATTTGATGAGCACAAATATTTATTGTGAATACCATCAGATAAATGGTTTTCTTTCTTTTCCTGAATAATCTGACTGAATCCAATCAACAGGGGAAATAAAATTCCAGATTTGCCCAAAGACCACAAAGATCTATTCTACTCTACTATTACGTGACAGTCATTAAAATTTTGGGACATTAAGGAGAACATGGGATGTAAGAGTGAGTGAAAAATTTGCTGTCTGTGTTCAGTATTTCCAGTTCTTAAAATTGTATTTAAAGTTTTGCAATAATTTAGATTCATTGGAAAGTCAAATCTTGCAGTTATATGAGAAAACACTGCTTTTTACTTGTTTCCTTTGCACTAAGTCCTCATTTTTGTTCCTGCAGGAGAAAGCTGAAAAAACACATCACCTATCGTGATGAAAAAATCAGAAGATAAAGCTCTTAAAAACTTCTAATTTTAGACATAGTTATAAATTATGCCTTGAACACTTTGAACTAGCAATGCAAATTTTTTATTAGAGCTGTTGAAATGACTTGTGCTTTCCTATGACAGTTACATTCTGTAATGGCACACACATCAGCTAAGGTGGGCAAATGGAAGGGGCAGCACTTGTGACAAGTCATGACAGCTATGATACAGCCACCAATTCAGCCTAAAGAGCGCTAACTAGGACAAGCCTAAGTGTTGTCAGGTATTTAAAGGGAGACTAAACACCCTGTGGTTAATCTTCAGAACTTTCAAGGCCATAGAATTATACCAGACAAATACATAAAAAACAGGTAAAGTTGTATAATTTCTACTGTCACACTACAGTGCTTAGAAAGCAAAAGTTTAACTCTGCCAAGCATATAAACCTCTAAATCTGCTAGGTATCAATTGCTATGTATTTAATTTCACAGCTGTGCCTTTTCCCTTTTTGATTCACCACCACATTTTTCTGCTTCTCTTGTTGAAGCATTTTGGATCTGGCTCATAATTGGGTCCTGATGATCCTTAATGCCTTAATTTCAGAGCCCAGCATTCCCCAGTTCCCTTCTTCATTTTGAAATTTCTGCAAATTCTATCGTCATCCTCTGTGTGGCTGTGCAGACTGTAATCCCTCATAATAGGCTGATGCTGATCCTGCTCTATGGATTAACCAGTGTAAAATGCCTATGCAATGATTTCATACCTTCCAAACTCAGCCCCGAGCAGCCCAGGTATATCTAATCTAACCAACTGGCTTTTATCAGCTGCACACAAGAGATGAGAAAATAAGCTTCATTTCAAGCAGCAATCACATAGCTACAACTATGTTATTATTTATTTTATTTAACAGAATGGGCATATGCGAGGAATTCTAAGGTACACTGTAGTTATGCATCACTGGACTTGGTATGGTGCAAGTTTCTTTGAAAATTGTGAAATGACAATATTTTCATGCCTCTTTTTGACTATTTCTCTTAAGAAGAGAGAGGGAAGAAATATTGTTGGACTTCAAGTGCAATTTTTCTGCTTTCTTCTTGTGAAATCTATATTCCCATGCCAGATGGTGTCTGAGTTATCAAAGCTATTACCCTAAATTTCACTGGGGAAGAATGAAAGTAATTAAGTAGGGGATGAAGTGATAGAAGTATTCAAGAAATAAAGCATCCAATACAGGTGAGGACTCTCTAAATTATAGAAATTCACCTATAAATGCAGCCTTGAATATAACGGCTTGAGCCTTTACTTTCAAATATTCCAAGTCATTGTGCAAAATTCAGTACTTGCTCAAGTTGGCATAATTCCCAGTGACACGATGGTCTGTAGAAGGTAGTAGTAGTTTTTTTGTTCTGGAAAGTCTATTACTAGTAATCACCAAACACCCTCTGAGACAATTATTGCTCAAAATGTTCCTGTATCTGCTTTGGGATGGCTTTTCAGGCTGTTGTGTCACCTCAGGAATGCTTCTTTCCTTTCTTAATCGTGGCTATTTTGTAGTCACCACAGCAAAACCCAATTATAGTAAATACTTTCTACTATAAAACCTGTAAAGTAGACACCACATAGGTGCCGTTAACATTTATTTTGCATCTCTTTTTTTCTTTTTCTATTTGTTTTTCTATTGGTGAAGTAAATCTAAACAAATTGGCACTAAGCTACAGATATGATTGAGAATTATTGCTACAGGTTTTAAGGAGAAGCAGCCAAAATTATTTTTTAATGTACTAATAACAGTATAATTACAGGAGGAATATGTAAGAAAATCTAGTGAAAACAAATCTCTTTTGCTTATCAACACACATTTCTGCATAGCTTCTATTGACATGAATCATGTTTATGGATAAAACTAATCAGGATAATTTGTTAGTGTTCTGCAGGCTGTTCATTCATTTTCTACTTAACATAGAGATATATACTCAAATTCTCAAGATATGTTTAGGTGAAGGATGATAAGGAAAATACCAATATGTTCTGGAACGCTCAGAATTGGTGCTGTATAGCTGAAGGAAAAGAAATATGTAGCACTTCAGAGAGTAAAGACGCAGCTTGTGCTACTGCTACAGGCAAAATCCCTGGCAAGAAAGGGAACCAATTAAATCCTAATAATTCCTGCATCTCTTGCTCCCCCACATGCCATAACATACCAACACTATACCATGCCATACCATACATACCATACCTAAAAGTACAATGTGGAAAGAATACAAGATTTTCAAGTATGACTGAGAAGTCAGGAAATACCAGAAGTAATTCTGCCCTTGCTTGCCTGCTGTGTGTACAGGACAAAACAAAGCAAAAAGCACCCTGGCAAGTACTATCAGGTGAGATGCAAACACTAACAATACTTCCAGTTTGCAGGGGTGTTGGCCTGATAAATTGTAATGTCATGATTCATGTGCTTAAGAAATTTCCAAGCTCTCTTCCCCACTGCCCTAAGGAAAGGACTATTTTTAATACACATCATTAAATATTGGTTTTAGTACGCCCTCACAAAGGTTGCAAACTTATGCAGGAAGGGAATAGAACTGCTCAGAAGAAAAAGAAGCACAGGCAGTGAGTATAAACTTCCTAAACAAGCTGGTTTAGCCCTGGGCCCTAGAGAAATCTGCTTCCAGTTACATCCTTTCAACATCAGTGGCACACACCTTTCCTGAGCACGGCTGCTCTCAAAGGCTATGCTGGGACTAAAAGCAGATATATTCAAAAGACTCAAATTTCTCCAGCTCAAAAGAAAGAAGGAAGGAGTTTTTAGTGAAGTACAGTTCCAGCAGTGCTACTACTAAGAACTCTTAAAAACATGGCACTGGGTACCACCAAAAAAAAAAAAGGATCATGAAAAAATTAAAGAAAAATTCCTACTGGAGACTTATGTATCTCTGGGGAACTGATCCATTACAGTCATATGTGGGATGTTAGGGGGTGTATGAGACATGGATCACATATGCATGTCTATTAAAGGCTTCTAGAGGGGAAAAACCAGTTCTATCTGGAATTGGTATCAGTTCAGTTGCAACATTTTTGGCAGTAACAACCCATGATATTTTCATGACCATTGCAGGTTAGGACTGAGGCAATGGTACTTTCAAGTGATCCATGAGTATTTTCATCCTCTGACACACAGGTAGCGTCAAGGGCAGACTGCAAATTGTCCCATTTTTGACCACTCCTAAAATACAAATTAAAGCTACCAATAAATCATAATGAGAGTGTATCTTCCTGACTGAATTTCAGTGCTTGGAGAATTTTGAACCCAGGGCACAGTACAACGATGGGCTTATATATACCTTCAGGAAAAAGAGCTTAAATTATCAGTGAAATGAAGTATGCAGAGAGCAGTGAAGCACTGCTTCAAAAATCAGGAAAATCAGTAACTTGAGGTCACATTTCATATCTGGCTATGTAAAATGGAAATAGCAAAAAAGAGAGAGTCACAAAGCCAATTTAGAGTAGAGAACACATGAACCAGAAAAAATCCACAACAAAATCCCCCAAATGGAGCTGTTAAGACAAAGATGTTAAAAATACCTATTAAGACAAGCACAGCAGATGCAGATCTTCATTTAAATTTTAGTAAGGAAAAACATCTGGTAGACTTTTGGTTAATTTGTTGAGAAAAGAAAGAGAACATACATGCTCTACTTTAGGGAAATCTAAAGAGTACATATATTACTAAACTCACACATCCTCATTTCAGGGGACAATAAAATCCTAGAGAACTAGTAAACTACTTCCCAGTACCTTAAGGTTTTGTAATGTTGAATTGCTCAGAGGTATGAGAAAGAAATCTAAACCAATGGATATATCTATAAAAAGCAATTCTGCATAAGCAGTGACATATCCATCAGCACCCTCTCTGAAAGAAATAGAAAATTACTGACTTTGGTAAAAGAAGCACTGGTGATTCCCTTTATAATTCAGATGAGAGGGAATCCTACCACGCATTTAGTAGGCCAAAATTATTAAGACAGTGATTGAGAAGTCTTTTCCAGAACAGCTTGCTCTGCTAAACCTATATTTTTATCTGAATTTGAAAATAATTTATTCCCCAGCTGTCAAGAAAAGTCTAGCAATCAAAAACTTTTTAATTTTCATTTTTTTTCTTGTTTCTCTTTCCTAATTTCAGTGTAGACTGGGAGATGGAAGAATAATGAGCTAGAAAAGGAGTCATAATTATTAATTTCATTTAGGTGATGGAGAAGATAAGCATTATTTAATTTAAAAATCCCCTATATCAGTACTTTACAATGAAATTCTATTACCTGGATTTTTTTATGTCTTTCTACCTTTTTGTAAAAAAGTACGGTCTTAAAAATCACTTAGATCATTTCGAAGCACATTCCATAAAGGAAATAGTCACCGAGGAGCCTAAAAGGAGCAGATTTTCAAAGAAAAGCAGGTGCCTACAAGACAGGTAGATGCACCTTTAGGCATCTATCCTTACCCAAATTGCTTTAGTGGCTTTAAAAAAAAAAAATCCTGACTCACTTTGCTTTTGAATATGAGATTTCACATTCTTTTCAACATGCTATCTCAAGACTTATTGTAAAGCCATTCTGACAGGAAGGAAGCTGCCAATACTCTGTACACAGACAAGCCTCTGGAAACGCAAAAGAGGGGGACACAAACCTTAACCATGCTCTTTATGTCCACGGCTGCTACTTAAGGGTTTAACTATATCCAGTTTTTATTTCTATGTGCACTTCAACAATGTTGCTCGGAAGACGCTAAGCTCTGCTTTACATTTACTATATTGATAATGAAAATGCTGCCAAAATTGAAATTCCAACGCTATTTCCTATTTTAATAAATGAGAAAGGATAGTGCCCTGTCCTACATTTGCTTTGTGCAGGTAACAGACCTAAGCATTTCAGTCAGCTCTTAAATATGAGTTTTGATGAATGTAGCCTAGTTTTAGGCTGCTCCATTCATCACAGTGACTCTGAGGCTGTTAATGCTCAGGAATTTCAGAATCAGAACAGAACTTCTTGTGCTACTAATTCAAAGCCACCATGCAGCAGTTAAGTCATATTTGAGAGAAGAATAAGAAGTAGCTTTAATAAAACACCCTAATGTGATGGTATACTGTGGATATGAAATACTAACATTTTGGAAGAACAGCTCATCAATTTCTTCTTAAGTAAGAATAATAATTAAAACAAAAATACTCCCAGTTTGCTTCACTAAACCAAATACAATAGCAGGTCTTTAGAGTACTTTTTTACCCAGCAGAGATTGGGAAAATTTAAAACAAAATAAAACAGCAATCTGTAGTCATTTTATACTATTATATTAAAAGCCCTCTTACTTTGGTAACAAGCTAACTATGAAATCCTTGTTCAGGGGATTTTTCAGGCAGTACACCTAAGCTTCCGAAGAGATTTCTTGAGCCATGAAATGGGGTATGAAAATGTTTAATCCCTGATTGAACTGCTATCCTTGTGGAAGCACTGTGAAAACATACAATTACACCAGAAAAAAATTCATGTTCACCAGCAGTACATTTCATTGTGGGGAAGCAGCTTAGTATTTCAATACAGAGGGTTGGTTTTTTTAAGTGGTATGGTTGCCTCCATGCTAGAAATGCTTTTCCAGTACAACATACAAATGACCGTGTAGTGGTAGGGTGCTCTGAGAAAGTACACTGGTTAGGACACTGCAGCATTTTGTGCTTTCCTTCCTTTAGATTTCTATAAATAGCATTTTTAAACATCAGCAGTTCAACATATAAATAAAGTTCAGAAGATGGAGTGGGATTTTTAGAATGGCATTCATTAGTTACAAGAACAAACAGCCTGTGTGCTCATCTTCTTAAATCTCTTGGATATTTTTGAGCCAGTCATGCAGGCCTATCTCCTGAGCTAAATCACTTAGGTACAATTGAAAAGCATACTCCTAGACAAAATATATCGTCTCTGAGACTCTCAAAATGGCATAGTCAAGATTTTGCTTTTTAGTTAATACTTGAAATATTGGCACAATTTAAAAAGATATTGTTCAGCTACTTCAGCTTTCTAAACATTCAAAAAATAATAAATTTGCTTTTGGTATTAAGAGAAATTAGTCCAAGCACTTACAAAAACCAAAATCATTGATTTGCTTTTTATTTCAAACTATAAATTTTTTGTTCCCTATTTAGAATTTTGTTCGAAGCTTTTGGAAGCATAAGGGCAATTTTTTACCTAAGTTAAAAAGAAACTGGTCAACAATCATATTAATTTGTGAAGATCCAGGTTTTTTTGGTTGGTTTGATTGTTTGTTGTTTTTTGTTTTAAAAGCAAGTATCAGAAAGAAATGGGTATAGACTGAGGTCTGTCTGGCTTTAAGCAATGGTGTGAATGGTAGGGACAAAGTTCATTCTTGTCAGAAAAATAGCACGGCTTTTTGGCATTTATTGGTATTACTTGAATGAATCTACTTCAATAAACAAAACTATAAACTGTATAGAGATATCAGAATCTGTAAGACTGAGGTTGGCATTAAAAGAGTATCAGTTGGACATCTTTTACACTGTCCTGCTTTTATTGCTTTTTCTCAAGAAATTCCGTGAAGACTAGCAGTTCAAATGATATAAGAATACTGGTTATTGGTATAGGAAAAAAGCTGGAAGAGGGACTACATTTGTTACTTGCCATTTTGCAGTAAAAATGACATTTTAAAAGTTACCACAGATGGCATAAACTACTGCAATGTAGTATTGTTTTGATTCTAGAGTCAGCTGCCAAAATGAAGATTTGCACAAGTACTTGTACAAAAAAAATCGTATCAAGAACTGTGGGTCCAAAATTTCCTGGGCTGTAATCCACTTTACAAAGTTATCTTAGCACCTATAGTAAATATAGAAAATCCTTTGCTATTACTGAAATATACAACCCAACTTTTCTCACTTTTGCATGGCCATAGTGGCAGTCTGTGAAGGGGGGGGGCTATATAATACCAGGATTCCCACTAGTACTTGTGAAATACACTACTTATAAAATCAGCATAGAAGGAGCCTCATTTTCTTGTAATAAATCAGCCACAAATACAATACTCTATCTTTTTAGTTTAAATGAATTTCATGGCAGAATTGGACAAAGCCATCTGCTGCCAATTGTCTTGGCAACTAATAGCATTGCTCCTGGCTGCTGCCAAAGAGGAGCACATTGCCATACATCTGTTACAGTTGCTATAAAACAGCAAGCTCCATTGCTCCTCTCCATTGTTTCCTCCTCCCAAATCCTTGAAGGCTAGATCATGGCCAAAGTACCACTGGCATGTCAAAGGTGGGAGACTCCAACCAGAATTGTGGCTATACTGCCAAGCACGCAGCATCTATCTCCAGGCTTTGTCCATCCCTCTTGGCCACAGTGAAGGCAGGGAAAAAAACTCCGCGAGTATGTCCAGTAGGCACAGACTCCCTTCTGTACTTAACCATTTGTGATATGTTAAAAAGGCTGCTGGCAGTCGTGGGACATTTCACATTGCCGATGACGGTATGCTGAATTTAGGTAGAACATTCTTCTCCTTCCAGAAGTTATATAGGAACTGAGATCAGGCTGCCCAGAGTTGTTCATCTTTCTCTTTAACTTAGAGGTTGCAATTTAGGCACCTAGGCAGCTCACGTGAATTTAGCTCATGTTTTTAAGGAGGATTTTGATCGCTATCTTTTGAAGCATGCTGAGAAGAGCCTTGAAAGCTTCTTCAAGAACAAATCCATGAAATTTTAATTTGCAGTGCAGTCGAGAGTACAAAGTCACATACTCAGTCCTTGCGTCAACCACTGCCAATCATTCAGGAGAATCAGATAATAATGAACTGTCGTAATAGGAAACAGTAGTGAAGCATCTAGACACTTTAAGTACAGTAATGAAGCTCATATCATGAGTTTCAAAATCCTTAGTGATGTTCTCTAGTCTCTCACAATTGCCATAAAAGAGTTACATAGGATTTCAGGTTCTATATGAGAACAAACCTACTCTAAGCCCTGTTAACAGTAGAGAAAAACTGAAAAGTAGTTCCCTAGAGGTTAGAAAATAAATGAATAAATAAACTTTCCACCTCATCACTCATCAAGATTTTTCAAGAGAAGTCCTAACCCACTGACACCAATAGTAAAACTTTCACTTTTCTGATACTGTCTCTTTCAGTCTTTGCTAAATCACGAAAACAGATACTAAAAAACCCTTGCAGAATGCAGTCATAGCTGTTTCTTAAACCCCCATGTTTAGCGAATACAGGCAAAGAGGCCAGACTAAGTTGCCTATATTTTGCTGGTCTGGTGTGTTTTCAGAGTTTTCACATCAAAATAAGCAACAAAAAAAAAATCACAAAATACACAATGAAATACTGATATGTTCTCAGAATAAACTCGTTTTAAAAAAGAGAAACTTTCTTACTGGTTAGGCCGATTTGATGGATTAGAAGAAATGAAAGTCAATATATTTACGACTTGGCACACTAAACATGTCAGAAATTAACACTAACAATATGTAGACCTGATGTTTAACAGAGAATAAATCAATCAAGTGGACATAGATTATTTTATAATACACAGACTCAGAACAACAAAGGGAGGAACGGTGGGTTAAAGAGAGTGTAAAAAGAACAAAATCTATTACCTCTCATTACAAACTCCTGTGACTACATCCAACAACCACTCTTTAGTAGAGACATCAGCACGAGATGATTTACAGGCCATAAAAACTTAGACACATAAAGTGAATTATGCTGAGTCTTTGCCAGTATTGAGTACTACCTAAAAACAAAGATCTCCAGCTAAAGAGAATCCTTGATCTCCTCTGCTGCTCAAGATCAGGAATTGAGGAAGCTGAAGCCAAACTGACAAACCAGCAAGAATCATAATCTAGCTGCCCTGAGTCAGAAAAAGCACTTTGCATAACATGTTCATTTTCATTTCTTGGTTTACACTGTTCCTAGGATGCCATTAACTAAGATCAGTAAAAACTTGCATGCATGTTAACCAGATGAGAAGAAGTTACAGCAGACGGTGTGGTTACTTAGATGGCCAAATTTATGCAAGCACTTAAGTTTATGCAGAATCAGTCTTGTATTTTAGAACAGGACATAACTCATTCAGTTCTTTACATGTTCAGTGGGAAAACAGCTGCGAATGAGTGCAGTCTTGGGGTTGGTTCTGTATTTAAAGTCCAGAAATTCAAAGTCATGCATGGTTCCCATAGCACCCATTACTCTCTCCACTGGCACATACGAGGTATTTTCCATTGCTGTTCATGCTAAGAAATTTATGCCCTGAAGTGTATGTAAAACATAACCAACTTATGTCTCCCACAGCTGCTGTAACTCTAAAGTTCTTGGCTTCTGTGCATTTAAATTAACAGTCATAACAATACACCAAAGCCTTTTCTTGCACTGAAATTCAATTCTAGGTAACTTTTTTACAGTATATAACCAAAACTCTCATATTGATCTCCTGCTGAAATAGTTCTCCTTCTCAGAGCATTCTGAAATAACAGTGGCAGGTCACTTACTGCTGCTTCTGCACAGCATCCAATCTTCATACCTAACATTTTCTCAAATGTGTGGGGTTTTTTTGTTCAATGCATGGTCATCTGCCCTTGTGAAAGGTCCTATTCATAGTACATGTGGTATTTTCAAGTTAAGTCTTTTCAAAACCACCCACTCAGAGAAAAAAACATGACCAGAACGAGACTGATAATACATTGTTTTATTCCCTATCCTTTGCCAATCTGCACAGCATTTAAGTCAATGCCTTTGTACTTGTCCCCTCCTCACCAAGAAATAAATTTTCAAGCAAAGAAGTACTAGAAATCTCAGTTCAATGGGTAACTTTCTTTAATACAGATTCAGCAAAAAAGGGGACAAAGAATGAAAGTGTTTCCTGTTATGGTTAATTGGTAATGCAAGGTAAATTACTTTCCCCTGGAAAACAAGCAATTTTCTCAAACAATTTAAAAAATCTTATATGTGGTCTGCATCAAAAATGCGAAATTTTATCTTGAACAGTCACAGTCTGAAAAACTGTAAGCCTCTTCAAAAGGACATGTACAGTTGGAAACATTTTGTCACTCATTTCTTTATGAAGGCGCTTCAGTATTTTCCTTTGTGTATTTATACAATAAAAATAAATAAAGAATATGGAATCCTGTTGTGTTCTGGTTACCTTATTAAACAAGCAACTCAATAAATTGAAATATGCAAAGACCTATAGAATGGCCCAAGTGCTGGAGAACCTATTTCAGATTGAACTGCTGGAGGACACAAAATCTATTCAGATAAGCAAAAGTATGGATAATAGGCAATTTGCTCATATCCTTTAGTACCTGTGAGAAATACTAAAATTCATTCTAAGAAATGAAGCACTGAAATAACCTGCAAGAATCACCAGTGATTTTCTGTCTCTGTATATTTTAAAATCAAGGACAAGTTTTTGTAAAAGGCAATAAAAAAATCCTGTGGCTTGTGTCATGCAGAAGACTCCAAGTGTGCCTTTTTGCTTGGTATACTAGAAATTCACTTTATGTCAGTGATTTTGGTGAAGGACCAAGAGCACTATTAGAACTAAAAAATCTGCATCCCAGAGCTCAGGGAACTCTACTGCACCCTAGTCACTGCCTGGAGAACTGCACTTCTGAAACTTCAAAGAGGAATTCAGAAGTGCAAGAATCCAAATGTTTAGGGCACATGAACTAATGAAGTCCTACCACACTTACACTGTGAAGCCAGCCAAAGCCAAACTCTGCATCAATCTGCTGCCATTATCTCGTAGCACCAAAATCTACTACATCACAGAAACCTCACACTTTTATATTATTGGCTGTAACCAAAGTAAGAAAGAAGCAATATAAATGTTAATGAGATGATGTCTGTCTCACTTTATTTAAAAGCCAGACTAATCCCATAATCCCAACAAACAAAAATATTAGGCTCTTCATAATTACAGCATAACAATGTCCATATGGTCTCTGTCTGTGGGGAACAAGAACAAGAGGCTTTAGAAGTTAAGATTCCAGGGAAAAAGTCCAAGTCTCAAGGAAAACAAGACCTGCTACTGGAAGTGTTGAAAGAGTGACTTGATTGAAGTAAGTAGCAGCTATTGCTTACAAAGGTATTCCACTTCATTTCTAAAGAGGAGCCAGGTGTATATATTTCAATATTGTGGAAAGAACAGTTTGTGTAAGGTAAGTTGAAGACTTTTAAGTTTCCCTTTCTACATTTGTGTGGTTCATTTAAGAGCTATGAAAATTATAAACCAGCCATTGAGTTCTCAACAATAGCTGCAAAAGTATCCGTTAACAAAGTAGACAAATAGAGAACTAGAAAGACAGAGAGAATATTACAGAGTTCATAATTTTTCCCTTGTGAAGCCTGATTGTGTTGCATAGTTGGAAGTGCCATTTTAGTCATACTAAGATAGAATTATTGTGCAAGGATATACCCATTCAGTTCTTTGTACTGCAATGCCCCTTCGAGTAAACTCAGTCCATGATGACACATGGGGTCTAACACAGCCTTAAAATGATGCTTAGAAAATATTTCAAAAGGGGTCTTTTTGATTCAAGCTAGATGATTCAAGCTAGAAGCATAGTTCCTCAAGAAAAGCTTTTGATAATTTACTAAAAAAAAAAAATGAAAGAAGCTAATATGCTGGTGGGCAAAGACGAGAAATACTCATCACACACTGAAGTAATGGAAAGCAGTACATGCTTGGCAAACCAAATGTAGTTGAAGACAAACTGAAAGTGATGTGTTTATTTAGAAATTTTTAGGAAATTTGAAATTTTTGAACTGTGATTTTATATAATATAAATAGTTGCATTGCAGACAATAGTAAGACTTGACCTTTGTTAACAGGAATGTAAACCAGAGTATTTTCAATCTAGTAGTCCCTCCTAATTTATTAGGGAAAGACAGTGTGCTCAAGAATAAAGGAAGGAATTTGTGCAGGGAACAGCCAAGAACACTACACAATACCTATCAGAAAGGACAGGCTGTTTTATTGACTTGAGTATTTATTCTGTGTCATACTCAAAAAAGGGAAAAAAAATTATCATGATGGCTCTTGGTCCTGTTCCACTGATGCCAAATGCACTAAGTGCACTTAAAGTAATGAAAAAGTTAATCTAGAAGTAGGTAGATAGAAAATTAATTGAAAGGAATGTAATTAAAGATATGTAGCTTTTTTTTTTAAACTATCAATCTGATAAGAGTGATTTTATTTTTTCATGCGATTTAAAGTTGGCAACTAAAGATTATGCACAGACGTAACATATTAAGGCACTGAAAGGTGTCTGACCTAGTAACAAATTTTCATGCTGAAAAGATACAACACCAGGCCATTCTACTTTAAGAACTAAAAACTGGCTAGTTAACCAGACTGCAAGCAGCAAGCATCAATTACTGAACAGGTATATCTGTTGGAACTTCAAAGGACTCAGTAGTCTGGTGGCACTTATGTGACATTTATTGATACTTTTGAAATTAAAAATCTCCAACTTTGCACGCAGCTCATAGTTAGTAGTATAAATTATGCTAAAGGCAGGGCAATCCTATCCTACTTAGACAAAAGGCAGTTCATTATGTCCAATTGCAAAGGAATATTTTTGAGAATAAACAATGCAGACCATATCTATAAAACAGAATCAGGTATTCTGGAAAACAGTGATCATGGAAGGGACTTAAAATCAGCATAGATAAGCAAAGAACTGAAAAAGTTCGAAGAATTGGGAGTGTTAACTCATTTGGTGTTTGGAAGTACAAAGAGGGGAGTAAAGAGCAGGAGATAAAGACATGTAGTACCTCTGTACATAGTACTGATGAGAATGATATTTCATACCACTATCACTTCTGTCACGTGCATTTTTGAAAGTGTGTTGAAAATCTCGACAGGGTTCAGAGGACAGCCAGAAAATGAGTTAAGACTAGAGATAATGCCCCACAGTTGAAAGAGATCAAACTGTTCAGCTTGCAGAAAGAAAACTGAGAAGTGAGATGAATAAATAGTGTAAATTTCCTTATAGCAAGAAAATAGCAGGTACAAAACAGTAGATGAAAGAATCTACTGGAGAACAATGTAGCAAGAATCAGCAGTTGGAAGCCAAATTTCCAATAAGAAATGGGGTGCACATTTTTGTCACTGAAAATGAGTAGTCATTACACAAGCTCCTCATCAGTGATGTGATACAAACGCCAGCTCAGACAACTGGGATGTCCCTAATGGCCTTGAACTCCACCAATATATGACTTCCATCAAGGTTTATAGCTGGTCCTGAGAACTGCGCACTGGCAAACTGCATTAAAGTTTTTACCGCTGACAAGATCAGGCTCTACACTACCTACAAGGTCTAAACTAACATATTCCCTGCTGTTTATCCCCAAGCGTCTCTCTTGTCCCAGTTTAGTTGGAAGGCATCCTATCAAAGAGAGAGCAGATAATTCACAAACCTCTTGTAAGTAAACATGTAGGCAATTGCCACAAGCATCAGTGGCCAAATTCCATAAAGCCCACTAGGCTGCCAGATGTCAGCATGACCGTTGGTAGCTGCACATTGCAGCACTAATTCCCATGGATTATCACAGAATTTCCTAAAACCTGCAATTCCCTGGACCGTTCATCTGAAAACTAATGTTTCCTTAACCCATTTTGAAGTTTCAGAGAGAGAAAAAGATGTAGCACTAGGCATTCTCATGCTGTAAGTAGTAAAGGTAGAGAACAGGAAAATGAGATGCACTTCCCAAGTACTACTTGGGATGTCCTAATCCTTCAACATGTCTTCCTTAGAACTTTAAGACAGATAAAAGAGAAAAAATCAGTATTAACTTAGATGACAATCCCATGTACCTGCCTTTCAAGTATACCTTAGATTTTACAGTCTCAATTAATGCAAACAATTAATGAACTGTTACTCAAAGAGTCTTGGTTTTCTATAGCAATAGATTTTTTTGTTCCTTAAAATGCCAAAGCAAAGTTTGAAATTGTTATCTAGTTATAAATTCTGATCTAATAGTTTATAAACTAAATGGTAACTAATGAGAACTTTTATTTTTAGGAGAACAGATGCAGAGCTGCTTTAGAAACAAAACTAAAAATTCAGTATCATGATTTTTGTGATGCAGAACTGAGGATATTAGGACATTTGGGATTGACAATACTGTAAGAGGTATTTTTTCTAGTCAGAGACACCATCAGTCAAATTAAATTCTATTAAATCTTTAAATGTATAGAGTGTTCAACATATTAAGAAGTTTTTGGAATTACACCCATTATTTTCTCTTTGTGCCTATTTTTGTGATTTTACTACTACATTTTCTTATTTTACAGACTAATAAAACAGAAGGATTTTCTGTTCACACAGAAACAGACATATACATTCTTTTTTTTTATTTTTCTGATATTGAAAATAGGTAGGTAATGCTTTCCTATAAGTAAGTTTAATTCATTCCTGACAGTTATATATCACCTTGTCTTGCAGTTTTTTTAACATATCCCCATTTTTTAAAAAACTCAATTAAAAGGAAAAAACCTTTAAACTGCCAGAGATAACATTTATCAGCTTCAGGGTAGGACTCACCAAGAAGCCTGAAGCTCAGTTAAGTGTCCATCTTCTTATAATTAATCTGGGGGTTTTTTCATTTTTTTTTTTTAAGGAAGAAAAATATCTACAAAATGGGAAGAATGGATAAGACTTAGAGAATAATTACACTTGAAGGTTAAAGATTTTCAAACACTCATTAAAGAAATAATGGAACTGTTAAAAAAGTGCTGAATATTCTTTTCTGATAAATTTCTAGAAAATTGAGAGGTCCACTTTGATTTATGTGGTAAAACGTATCTCCATGTCCTGTCTTCCTTGCCTCCAGTGAGCTGATAACTCACTCATTTGAGAGAGTGGGTTTTACACTCATTAGATGGCACAAACTTGGAAATAAACAACAAATTAAGCTACACTTTTATGGATATTGACTTGTGAAGATCTCGGTTGCAAAGTCAGTCATCTTTCTCTACAACCAGGACAAGCACATTTAGGGTTGTTTCCTACCTGCACATAGTATATCCCCATTTGCAGTTTTGGCTTAACATGAGCACAGTTTAGCTCGCCATTTATCAAGCCCAAATTGCTCTTTATTCCTTAGGTAACATGCACTTCTGCTGTAGATATACTTTGGCCACACAGGCCTCACTACCAATTCAAATGACCTAAGGGTCACAGAGAAAGCACTAGAGACAGAGTATAATACTTCTTCCTCTTTTAACTTCTGCTCCCAAAGCAAAATACACTTCAAACTTTAATGATCTATTTAAAACTCCATCATTCAAAAATATATTCTTTTGTCACCATAGCAAAATGGACATACTTGTAGGTATGCCACTGATAACAGTTCTTTCAGTATCTTCTAAATAAAATTACCTTTCAGACAGTGGAAGTTTGACTACAGACGCCAAAATAATGTCCCATAATTACTAACAGTAGTTAGCCCAGTAATAACTAATTAATAATTTGTTGGTTCCTTTGACTCAAGGCTTTGCAAATTTCTGACAGTGGGAACTAGGAGGTAGAAGACAGATTGTCCTCTCTATGCTTACCAGTAGCAGATCCAAATCTTTCCAAGAAGCAAGCAGCTGCTGGCCGAGACAGGACATAACTGGATGAACCAGTCACTCAGTTCACTTGGAAAGGCCTTTGGTCTTCTCCACTGCTTTTTCAGCCCCTCTGCTCTCAGATTCCCTTCCTCCTATCAGACTACCATTATCCCTGTAACTTTGGTGATTGATCATGGCAGCTTTGAACAGCAGACACACCAGAGACATTTTCATTAACTAGTTCAGACACTGACACCAGCGAGGCTGGATCAGCTCAGGCTGCACACAGAATCCCAAATATCCATGTTGCAATTTTTAAAGAAAGAAAATTAATAATGTACATGTGGACGGAAACTAGCAGTGGTTAAAATTTTCCGATCACATCATCATTGTGGCTGAACAAGGAACATAAACATTACCAGAGAAATACTACGGTAGCAGCCCTTATTCCCACTAGGCAGCACTGCAAATATGTCCCTAGGAATTCAGTAATAAAACAGAGAAAATTGAACATGTGTGACAAAGAGACAGAGTGAAATGAAGCATGAAAAAGAAGTGCAACACAAAAGGCTTAAATGGGTTCAAGGTGTGAAAACACTCAGGAAACAGTAAGAGTGTGAGGGATGTGTTAATCAGTGCAAGTGCAAGAGGAAAATAGTTACAGGACCTTGAGTGACTGAAGTAGAAAGTGATAGAGGGTAAGCAAGTATATATGTGAAAGAAAAAACAGCAATTAACATGCAAGTGAGCAATAGAGCACTGCAGTGACAGGCTGTGATGCAGTAAGAAATGACAAAAGTGGAAAAACTGGAGAGAAAAGTGTTTCAGTGATGACTTTATTTTTTGTTGTTGTTGCTTTTATCTTTATCGTTGGTCAGAAGAGAAAGTGTTACATGAAAACAGAACAGTGAACAATGTAAAAAAGAAACAAAAGCCAAATAACCACTAAGAATTCTCAAAAAACCAGACACTGGAAAATTGCCTTCAATTTTGTCCACCAAGCTGAGGTGATCAGAATGACCATGCAGCATGTTCTGTAAGTGACTGTTGTAGAAATGTTCTACTGCTTTATTTGGTATCCATGGCAAGATTCTGTTAGCAGGGCTCTTCAGGGCTGGCTTCTATGAGAAGCTGCTGCAAGTTTCCCCCGTGTCCCAGAGAGCCAATGTCACCTGGCTCCAAGACAGATCTGGTGCTGGTAGCACCACAGGGACAACAAAGTTAAGAAGGGAAAAGAAGTTACTGCACAGGAGAAACTGTAGACAGAGAAAAGGAGTGAGAATATGTGAGAGAACAGCTCTGCAAACACCCAGGTTAGAAAAGACGGGGGGAGGGAGGTGCTCTAGGTGCCAGAGCAGACGTTTCACCACACCCTGTGGGAAGCAGTCTGCTCCTAAATGACTGCACCCTGCGAGAGTATCACACACTAGAGAAATTCATAGAGGACTGTCTCCCATGAGAGAGAGAAACAAAGTGTAATGAACTGAACACAGTCCACACTCCGTTCTACTCAGCAGGAGGTGGTAATTGGAAAGAAAGAATTGGAAATAAAGTTAAGCCCAGAAGAAGGGAGGTGTAGGGGGAAGGTGTTCTTAAGACTGGGTTATATTTCACATTACCTTACTCTGATTTGCAGGCCAAGTCTGTTTTGCCCATGTACTGAGTGGTATCTCCCTATCCTTATCTCGACCCAAAAGCTTTTTCTTTTATTTTCTGTACCCCGTTTAGCTGAGGAGGGGAGTGACTTTGGTAGGTACCTGGCATTCATGCAAGGTCAACCCACCACAACCACACAACTGTAGCTACATAAACACATGAAACCAGGAAATAGTTCTCCATTCACATGAAAGAAACTTGAAAGAAATGGAAGTATTCAAATATTTCTCTGGATAACAAGTCATGGTGCTCAAATTACTTTGTTTTTCCTAGTAACAGATTTGATGGATCGCCTCTCTTTTGTCCTTCTTCCTTTCCTTTCTTTCCTTCCTTTTCTTCCTTTTCTTTTGCTTTCTCTCGCTTCTTTCTTTCTCTTTCACATCTAGACTACAGGATACCTGTTTTGAACTATTACTCCTTCTAAGAGTTTCCAGAAAATCTCCGCCTATGTAAAATGTCAAGTAGAAAAAAGAGTAATCAATTTCGGTTTGTGTGGTTAGCGGCAGAGAAAGTCCTTGTTTTGTTTTTCTGAAGACTGCCTCAAGTTTCTTTTTGAAGAAGCCTCATTTTTTTTGAGGACAGCCTCAAATTTATTAAAGTGTAAGAGCATTAAAGCCAAGGGGTTGGACGACTTCCCTGTGAACAGTTAAACTCACAGAAACAGTTTTCCATTTAACCTTTCTACAGTCATAGTTATTTTATAAAAAAATGTAATTTGTCTCATTCATGTCATAATCTTGAAAACCTAAAGGACTCCCATTGATTCATTTATATCTTTAACGTTATTAAAGTTTTACATGGTGAATAAATAACTTACTTGTGCTCATCTTGTCTAAAATTCAGATTTTATGGACTAATTTCACTGATAACATTCTAAAAAACTATATACAGAATATATTATACATATAAGGGGTGTAGCATGTTGATAACAATTTCCTCATGGATTATGGGTGTTTCATTTTGCTCCTTGTCCGTATTCCAGCTCAGAATGCTGAGTACTCTGAGAACAACTGGTCTTACTATGAAAGACCATAAAGTACTGGTGGTATTAAGTACTTCTGTCTTTTCCTCACCCTTCGTCACCATGTTTCCTCCTGCATTCAACAGAGGATGGAGATTGTCTTTAGCCTTTCTTTTATTGCTGATATTTTGTAATAACATCTTTTGTTGTCATCTTGATGGATGGGATTCAAGAAAGGGTACTGAGGGACCTGGCCGAAGGGCTCGCCCAGCCACTTTCAGTCATTTACCAGCCATTCTGACTCACCAGTGAGGTCCCAAGGACTGGAGGCTAGCAAATGGGACACCCATCTACAAGAAGGGTCAGAAGAAGGATCTGGGGAACTACATGACTGGCAATCTGACCTTGATGCTGGGGAAGGTCATGGCGCAGATCATCAGGATGCAAAGCCCAGAGAGTGTTGGCGAATGGATTTACATCCATGTGACAGTTGGTCATGAGTGGTGTTGCCAGTCTTGATTAGTATTTTCATCAACAACCTGGACAAGGGGATGAAGGGCACCCTCAACCAGTTTTCAGATGTCACCAAATTGGGTGGGAGTGTTGATCTGCTGGAATGTAGGCCCTCTATGTGCTGCAAGGGAACAGCCTGGTTCACCATGGTCATCACCATGGGTTACAGAAGAATCTCTGCTCTGGCACCCTCCTCCCTCTTCTTCTCCAGTGACCCATGTCTACAGAGCTGTTTCTCTCACCTATCCTCTGTTCTCTTTCCAGCTGCTGTTTCTATTGTGTCGGGGTTTTTTTAACTTCTTAACTCTATTATCCCAGAGGAGCTACCACTGTCATTGATGGGCTCAGCCTTGGCCAGTGGCAGGTTCATCTTGGAGCTTGCTGGAGTTGGCTCAGTTGAACATAAGCGAAGCTTCCGGCAGCTTCTCACAGAAGCTACTCCTGTAGGCCCACCCTGCTACCAAAACATGACCAGGCACCTCAAATAAACCCAGAACCGCTCACTTTGAAAGAAATCCAGTTTCTCACACAAGTGCACACCAAGTGCTTTGAGTATTTCATGTTACACAATGAGACTGTCATTCAAAAGAAGCATTCCTAAAGCTTAACGGCATTCCTTTTTCTCCATCAACACTTCTTTCCTTTGCTTAAAAAGGCTGGTATGACTAATTAGTCTCCAACACGCCATTATTGTTAACAATAATATTACCTAGCCTATGGAGTGTTTTTCATCAGTAGATCAAAAAGTACTTAGGAAATAAGGCAAATGTCATTACCTCATCAAGTAATAACTTCCAAATAATCAGCTCTGCTGCTGCTTTAATCCTTAAAAATGGTGTTTTAAAACCATGACAAAGCCAAATCATAATCCCCAAATAATACACTTTCTCTAGCAAAGGATATTATTTCTTGTCTGTTCAGTGCAATCCAAGAAAGCTCCATGAAGCAAATAGGGAATATATTTGCAAAGACACCACATAGGATTAGAAGGGACCTTTTCAGTTATTGAGCTAAGGCCCAGTTGTCCCAGGCTGAAATATCATATGAACCCTTTCTTAAACAGCTTGGGCTTTGCAATAAAACTACTGACAGCTTTTTGTGTTTCATTAATCCCACTGAGAGACTGTGCCAGGAGTGTACTGATCTGATGTACAGATACTTGCCTCTCATTTCCATTCTGAATGTATTGATGATCTGATAAAAAACATTTGTCTGGGTATTAACAGTATCTGCTCATGTGAAAAGCTCGGCCCTGTCTTGCATATTTAGAAAGCTCTCAATTTTGTAAAGAAAAGGAAAAATACAATTTAAGTCTTCCATTCCAGTAACTAGCAAGATCTAACAAGTTTGCCCATGGCTATTGACATATATAAATTATGTACTCTCCTCTAGTATCAAATTCAGCTTTCCTAGAAACACTTACTGAAAATTAAAGATTTAATTCCAGAGCAGTGACGATCACCTAAGAGTCCACTATAGTGTATTAAGATTACTCTTTCCCAAGATGCCTTACTTTCCACTTACCAACACTGAGCTTAATTTGCCATGTATTGCTCTGTTTTAAAAAAGTCTATGGTAGAGATTTTAAAACTCCTGTTAACAATCTATTAGGACACTTTACACTCCTTCTGTTCAGGGCAGCTTCTTCACGCTCTACCTAAATCTCACATTGCTGCAATTTCAGGCTGTAACTTGTTATGTTCTGATCAAATCCTCTTCTGTATGCAATGAAAAGTCTAGTCAGCTTGCACCACTGAATACGAATGTACAGTCCTCATTTTCCTAAGAATTTCACTATTTATCAACTTTTCTCCCTTTAAAGAGCTAGGGAAGGGGCTTGACCTTCCACCATATGCTTCAGGAGAGTATGGAGATACATTTTTTCCTCAACAAACATCTTCAGAAATAATAGTTCAAACATCTTGCCTTACTGCTTATGTGAAGTTCTAATCTGTTTTACCCTATTTTTACTACCTAAAGAAGCCATGACCTTCCTGTTTACTTTTTTCTGCTGTATCCTTAGCTGACATTGCCATCAACTTGGTAACAACATTCTGCAGTTCTCTTTGGAGACAAATAATCAACACTATTAAGTAGGAATGTGGCTTTGTCCATATTCTGGAATCTCACAGCTGCTATCTCACCTTCTTTTTCAGACAGCCATCTTGAAACAAAGTTGATTCTTTCAGTGAAGTCTCTTAAATTTCCTTTATTTTCTTCTGTTTCAGCATCCAGAAGTGTACTTGTCCTTTCATAAAACTTAAGTGTTGTAGTTACCTCATAAGGTTTTTGTGATATACTGGAACTGTTGATTAAAGTACACAGGCAGAATATGACTTTCTTATCAAGTTGTAGTCATTGTCTTTCAGTTATTCTATTCATATTATTTTTAACCACATAACCAGTTATCTTACTGGAGGGTCGATGATGTAAAGCTTCTGCTCTTGAGCTAGATTAACAATAAAAACTGCTAAGAGGTCTAGAGAAATTTAAATTAGCCTTAAAAAATCCTTGCACTACCTATCATCACCAAAAATGCCTCATTTACAGGATCACTTTCCTCTTCTATATATTGGTCATTTAATGTTGTATTTGCCCTTGAGAGGACCAAACAAGCAGGTTTTCCATATTCCTTGTAACAGGAAATTCTCTCATAACAATTCATAATCATTTCCTACAACTTTAAAACACTGACTGAGTTAAATCCCCAAACGCTTGATGACTACCAAATATCAACCATCAACTTGCAAGTTTGACTGGTAGCTTTCATGTTTAGAATAGATTTCACATAGAAAACTTCCCTATAATTTCAAAAGAATGAAACATGGACTAATAATTTGGAATGGATAACAGCATGGACATTTTCATTATGCTGAATCCTTTCACACATTCACGATGCTCAAATACAACAAGGTTATTGTGCAGCACAGAGAAGCTGCTTTTAGTAATATTGCAAATGATGCTTTCATAACAGAATTCAGTGTCTTTCTGACTCCTCAATATCATACCCTCTCCTTTCCATATGAATCCACTTTTTTTACTGCATTCTATTACTTGCAATGCATGCATATCTTTTCCTTTGTCTTCTCTCCCTGGATTATTACCAAAAAAAACCAACTCCCAAGCACTCTTTTCAGCTTACTACCTAGAAATTGTTTATGACAAAAACACTTGAACACTGTTCTTTCCTCACTTCTCCATGCCTAATTAAACTCTCATGTTCTCAGTTTTCATCACATCATTAGAACATCACTTCTGTGAGACACACTAAAAAGTTTTCAAACCTCACCAATTCTTTTTCTGATTCCTACACTCGCTGAAGACCTTGTTCTTTGAGTAAGCACCACATAAAATTACCATGGATAACCCTTCCATCCGTAGAAGCTTTCCATTACCCGTCCTCTAAGCAAAGTCTCTATCCCGCCATAGCTGCTATATCGAGTATGCTACTTTTTTGTAATCAAATGGTAATCAGCACAGAAACACCCCATTTGGAAATGGCTCAGATTTTTCCATTACTTACATGTGGTCAAACTACGACAAAGGCCAGGCCTTAGTGGAACATTTCTAAACAACATTCAAATAAGATCTTACTAATCCTTGTTATGTACTGCTGGATACATAAGACAAACAACCATTTAGTTATTAAAAACATAAGTCTATTTAAATATGCATAAATATTTGTTTTCACAGAAATACTTTGCCTTTAATAAAAAAAAATGTATGTCTCCTCTTTCTCTGCATACCAGATATGTTCATAGATGGCAATATAGTGCCAACATTTTTTTTCCACAAAAATTACCATTATGCTTTGCTTCAAGTCGACAATACTTCTACAGATCTGGCTCCTCTGAATCAAGCTGCAAAATAAATGATCACACCAACTGAAGAAAACCAGTATTATTTGTTGTAGATTTGTTGGTGAAAAGTGTTCTGCCCTTTCCTGAGCAGTACCAAATGTGATGTGTAATACAATTTTTTTCTAAGCTGATGTCTGGATTTACTGGCCTATTGTGACTTTAGTCCCCAAGACAGAAAAATCATTATTAATAGCAAAAAAAGTTCTCTTTAAAGAGCCATTTTAAATACACCTCAGGAAGTTTCTGTGACCAGAAAACTTAGAAGCCTGCTGCAGTTCTGAGGCTCATTCTAAATGAGCAATGTAAATAGAGGCCTTTCTGGAAACTAAAAAAATGCAGTTACACATGACTCATCCTGGCAAGATAGAATAAACTAAACCTCCAGTACAGAGAAACACCATGCTGGGGAGTTACCTTTTCAACACAGTTTTCACAAAATAATGAGAGACTTTGGATTAAAGTTCTTGGGTGCTCAGCTTGAGCCTCTTCAAATTTGAAGGGGCCTGTTTTTCAAATGGGAGAAGAGCTGACTCAAAACCAGGTACTCACCGCCAGTAATTTGAGAATGGTGGCATTCATAATTATGAACTAAATTAAATTTAAATTTAAAATGTTACTTAAGTGATTTCACAGCATATACTTTTCAAATTAGTCAGCACCTTCACTGCTCAACGAACGACTCCACTATCTAGTACATGAAGTCTATCTCACACACAGAGAAGATTAACCATTTTTCTGTTGAGTTCCACATGTTACTTTGTCTTAGTCTGATCTGTTCTTCTCTGACTTAGAAAAATTGTAATTTCCTGCTGCTATTAATGGAGAGGTTCTGCTTTTAAAACCACTCAGAAGCCAATAAAACTCCTGAAATAGATGGCATATGCAAATTGCACACAAACACCTATAGAGACGGTACTTCACTGTCTGACTGTAGCTAACAGGTGACAGTAGCAGCATAATCGCAGACAAGAATTTTGTTAAGTTTAGGGCTTCTCTGTAAGGCAAGTTTGTGTCAGTCTAAGAGATGGGCCATTTTAAACATTTATTGCTATGTCAACTAATATAATCTCTCACATGACTGCTTTAACTGATACATCTATCATTTTGTAAGCTGTTTTAACTGAGCTGGCAAAAGACATTCCTATGCTGCAATAATGTTATCTATGACAATGACCATTATAATTGCATGGGTGTAATTTATGAAGTTTTCTATGTGGACTCTTTCTTGCCACCCCCTGATGCAGTGTGCTTCACATCCATATTGCACTGCAAATCTAATCACACTTCTGAGGCACAAATAAATAAATGCATACACACAGGAGCTGGGGACAGGGAGGATATGGAATTTTTCAAGGGAACAGGCAGTGAGTCACATACCAAAAGAAAAATTCCCATAGTTTTTAGTATCTTGATTTAACCCATCTTTCTCCTGAATACAATAAAAACCATGAGTCCCTGAAGTTGTTTTGTTCAAGAAATAATTTTCTTCTCTCCACCTTTTGACAGTGGTCTTTGATTAAAGCCTGCAATGAAGAAACTCAGAGACTGACAGAGGAAATAAAAGGAAAGAAACCACTGAAATGCATCTTTGGGAGCAGATTATTAAATGTCCCATAGACATTAGTGCAAGTACAGTCACCAGAGCTCAGTGAAAAAAGAGATGCGAAAATTAAACTTCTCATTGGGCCTGATGATGATTAATATCTCTTCTCTGATGAGCTGAAACTGCTTAATCTTTGCTATTAATGTCAAGGTGCAAGTATTATAGCTGAAGAAAAAGAGGGCATATGTGAATGTTTAAAATGTAGGGGAGGAAAAAAAGCACAAAAATAACTGAGATACGTTTTGCTCTTAAATCTTCTAAAACAAAAATCTCAGAATGAAGCTGAGAGTTGCCATAAGCAACTCTGGAGTCAGGATATTATAAGGCAGCTCTTGGGCAAACAAAGTCATACAATTTAAAGGAGATAAATAATAGGTTTCAGTTGTTTGGTTAAAGGCATTTTCATTCTACAGGAAAGACCACTTAATTCATCACATCTCCACTCAAGTGTACATGAACAAGCAACTAAAACCTTCATCCAACTTAAATAAGTTAGTTAATTGTTATTTTCAGACTTACTTACCTCTGTGTATATTGGCAAAGCTTTGAAGAGAGTTAGCTGGAGTTCCTTGGAAACCAGTAATTATGTGTAGCTGTGCAGATGGATTTTTAAACTTGGTTCCTATAAGAATATTCTACAATACATAACCTCTCTGTTGAGATTTTTACCTTAAACCCTTGGGTTTGTAACACACATAAGCAAGAGGTGAAATAGCTAAATCCATTAATAGATTTTACTCCTAGAAAACATTTTGTGTGTATTACATTCTCAGACCAAAAGAACCCTCTGTTAAAGTCAGTGTCAATCCCTTGAGACACACATTATAATAGTTTAATTAGTAGAGAATAAAAAGTATACTTTCATAGCACCCAAAAATAATGATCCAAAAACATTATTCCTGCTAAAGTTAACAAGTAAAATCACAGAGTTAGGCTAAAATAAATCCAATGACATGCAGAAAATTTGCTGATTGTGAATATTAAAGTGGTGCGAGAGACTGAAATGTTAATGCTTAATGACTCAAGCAATTGACCATTTGCAAAAGCAGCAGGGTGCTTTGCTGGAGCCAGGTTTGCACCTCACCTTCATTTTTCAAGTGTGGTGGCAAAACCATGTCCTCCCTTACACAACTAGCTCAGTTGTAAAACATCCTCTTCCCCCACCAGGTAGGGAGGTATTGGGACATTCACAGGTAGGCCTGAAGGTACTCATCCCCTTCTGATGGGGCATAACTGACTCAACCACACTGACATGAGAGGCAACTGTCATGTCTTAGGTGACATAAACCACCGAAGACCCACAAAGTGCTCCCAAACTCATTTCTGAGGCCTTCCACCAGAGGCCTGCACGTGATCCACAGTGTTGCAACAGATCCATAGTGTTGCATCACAGTATAAAAATCCTCATCCTGGGGAGGTGCTTGAGCATTCCACCTGAACTTAAGAGTATATTAACCCATTGGACTTTGTGTTTCATGGGCTTCTCCCACCTCTGACGCATCAAGACTGCAACCACTTCAACCAATGGACATCAAAATCGCAACAATCAAGTCTCATCAGTGGATCAGATCCACAGCTGGTGATATCTTTCCTCTCCCCTATGTACTCTTATCTTTTCATTCTTTTTCTTTTCCTTACATACTTTCTTGAGTGATATCTCTATGCTTCTATGTTGTTATATCACTATGAATAATATCAGTCAAAGTGGCTACATATCTCCTTTCCATTGCAACCAAAGAGTTCTCAAATAAATCCTACATGTATATACACACACACACACACACAAACACCAATTATTGAGTGTCATTTCACTCTAATCCACCCCAAGGGTTCTATTAACAATAACTCTCTCATTCAGGGGCAGGTAGTAACATGGTGGTATGTGTCCAATACAGTTCTAGAATGCAGAACGCCTTAATCCTATGAAAAAAATGGATGAGAAATCTTCCATTTGTTAATGTTGTAAAGGTAACTTGTAAACATTGTACATTAATTTTATGTTTTATTTGGAGAATCAAGATTACAATATTGACAAAATGTAAGTTTATAAGCCTTGATCCCAGGAATAATTGGTTACAAAATTAGTGCTCACATAAATCTTTTCTCTTAAATTTCAAAAACATTCTTAACCTGCTTCTGAAACTGATTTGATCCTTTCTGAAGGGTTACTTTTCACAACTGAAAAGATACAGTAACCTGGAGCCCGAAACAAATATTCTACTTGGGCAATTAATTTTTCTGGACTAGGATGGCAACCGATCATTCTGGTAACTAGCTTCTATTAGTTATGGGAAGGTTAGCAATTATCATATAAATTATCTCTTTTTTTAAAACAACTGTATGTTGTCGTAACTGTAGCACTGTAGGACTCTCATCTACCGTTCTCAAGGTGATATTTCTTGCAGTGCACTCTATGTACATGTACTCATAATCATGATCGCTTATTTTATTTGAAACTGTTAAAATGATCCTTTTTCATTATTTTTTCCCCATCTACTACTTACTTTCACTTCCTACCTTGAAGCCAGAAATATCTGGACAAGGATTAAAGCATGTATTTTTTAACAAGGTGCAATGATTTATTCAAAGATGTGCTAGAATCCTCCACCAGCTTTAAAGTCAAGTTCAGAAATCTGGCTAGAAGAAAGGATTTGGTGTATCTAGAATGTATGGGTCAGATGTAGGCATTACCAGCCAGCATTATTCTATCAAATCTACAATACAACATAGCCTGTACTATGCAAGATGTTAAGAGACATTGACTGTTAAGAGTCACTTTAATGGTAAAAATCTACAAATCTTCACAAGCCAATAAAACATCAGTAACTGTTCTGTGTCATTTTGAGAAGAATCTACAAATTTGTCTGTCAGGTCCGTTATGAAACACAAATTAAATAAAAGACTGGCTGCATCTACTCTAGGAGAGATGTAGTGACTTGTAAACAAAAAAGGATGAGTGATAAAATAGGAATAATTGGAAAGGAAGAAAATGGGGGGAGAAACACAACTACTTTTGGGTATTTTTTTTTTCACTCTACTTAATCAAATAATAAACAGACAGCTCTTTCATATTTTTCATTCCAGCAATTTCTTCAAGTGCTTTTCAGTATATAAGAATAATTCTATCTTATTGGCTATGGCTTTATTTGAGCTCCAGAAATAATCCTCTATATATTACATGAATGGTATGCAACATCTTTTGATATTAAACTACACCATGACAACCTCAATCCTGTGTCTAAAGAGCCAAATGAAGATGCTATTGTAGCACCAACAGCCATAACTGCACTGGTTTTAACCTGCTTAGGAAGAAAAATAATCACTTTGAAGATGCAGGGGCCCAGGTTTTACTGACTGGAAAACAGCCCACAAGCTGTCCAAGCTTCTTCTGCTTCTCACAGTGGTTTATCTCTACCATTAACAGCATCTGTGCTTGCTCAGTTATAGCCAATACATGCAGGTCTGACTGTAAAACAATCACACTTCCAGTTTATTTTGAAGATACACATTTTTGGTTTTCAGTTCAGGACCTTAATGTGTTAATAAATCCAAGCTTGTACACTGCCCCAGATGTTTGAAAGCATTCATTGGTGAACTCACTGGGCATCTACAGAATTCAGGAAGCAGTAGCCAGAGAGCAGATCACACGCCTTCTTTAGAATACACATAGATCCATTATTACAAGTTCACTGGAGAAAGTATCTCATTAAGAAACACTTTATTTAGGCAGTAAAAATATTGTAACTAGGCTTATAATTTTTTAAAAAGTAAATATACCAAACAGAAGCATATTCTCCTTTGGACTGTAAATTTAACTTAGGGAAATGTGATGATTCTATGATTTTTTTGATAGCTTTAAACTTCACTACTTTCATTTCTCCCCTCTTAATTACTGATCTCTGCAAACTATGGCAATTCAAGTAATTTCAAAGGTAAACAGAATTATAAAGAAAAGAAAAAGGAAGTTTAAAACCTTGATCTTTACATTCTGGACTTTGACCATTTCACAGAACTATACAGAAGGACAGTCATGCCACAGGTTAGAAAAATTGTTACAGCAGGATACTTCAAATGGCTTGAACATGGTTAAACTGGAAGAGAATCTCAGGCTAAAACCATAATACGTCTCCAGATCATCAACTTTTCCCACTATTCTTGGGATCTACAAAGTTAAGTGAACTGGGATGACTGCTGTCTGCCCACGTTTTTGAAGTTAGCTGTGCATTTTACTCAATTGTCCAAGGGTATCTAGACAGATTAAAAAAAATCCTCTTTCAAGTCTAAAAACAAGAATTTTAAAAGGAGCACAAAAGAGGTAAAACTTCAAGAGAAAGAAATAATTACTCAGCTGAACAATTCAATGGCTGTCGTGTCTGAAAAATGTTTGAAAAGGGCGAGGAGGGAATAAAAGAGATGTGTTGAAGATACTGGTATTCTTAACCCAAGCATACCTTAAACATGTCTCCTTCCAATAACAGGATATTAACGTTCTCACTCAGTTTCTTTTCCTAAACCATGCCAGAGCATTATCTGTAAAACGTAAGAATGACCATACACAATAAATTTCAATGACTTCTTTGAATTTATTTTTGACTCCTTCTCCTTCTGATATTACACACATTGAAATAAATATTCAAAATATAAGTTTAAAAAGTACTGGAAAGCATTATAGATGCAATCTGCTGTCTAACAAGAAAGATTTTGATTTCAAATCTTTTCCTGATCTGAAAAAAAACCCCACAAATTCAAAACAGAAACCACAAAAATCAAACAGCCTAAGTTAACTTTTCTGTGTAACAAAAGCTAAATTTTCAGTTCAATCTTCTAAAATATCACTATTTCAGGTATTATTTCATATTATGCATATACATTTGTTGACCTCCTTGCCTGTTTGCCCCCAAAGTTCACTGATGAATTTCAAATTATTTTGTTAGAGGATGAAAAAAGTCAGAGGTAAGGAAGTTTCTACAGTTGCCAGGAACACTGAGAGATGGGAGATGCTATATATTCTACCACTGAGAAATACACTGCAGCATGAGCTCGAGATTTATTTAGGTATCAGGAGATCCATAAGGGAGCTAGATTTTATAAATGCCCTAATTGTAGGAAAAGCAACTCCAACATCAATCAGCTGCATGACATCAATCACAGCAAGTCAGGATACATTAGTTCCAGCACTCAGAGGAGTTCTGGCAAACTTATACTGCACATTTTGTTTCAAAAAGCTAAGCACTGCTTCTTGGGGCTTGAGGGTTCTTTTTAAAACACAAGACATTTAAGATTATCTTGATTTTCTGTTTTCCTACAGAAAAACATGTTTTGACCATGAAGTTAGTAAGTGCCTATCTTTGAAACAAAGAAGGAGGAATAATCAGGAAATAGGTCTCCTACTGGTCTTCCACGCAGCCCTAACAAAATTTGTACATACTGAGGTTCATTCTTCTTGGGAGAAATTTGCTCACCTTTGTGTAATCCAACCTTTATAGACAGCATTTTTCCCAAAAGATTGTTCAAAGAATGAGGAAGACAAAGATGAAACAAAAACCTTGAGAAATTCCACAGATTATATTAAAAGCTGCTGTTCCAAAGAAGTTGTCCCCTTATTCCTCTTGAAAGAATTCCTTTTCATTCTGACCTTTACATTTCTGCCAGAAATGACAAATTGAGAGCTGACTAGAAAAAAGAAAGCCAAGAGAAAACTGGTGTTTAGAAACAAAGAAACCTTCAATTCAGTCAAGAGATTATAAGAGAGGAAAACAATAACCCTACAGTTTCCTTTACTTTTATGAAAGAATAAGCATGTACTTAAAAAGATGAGTATCAAAAGAGAACGTGTCCCCTGTATTGGAATTCAAAATAAGCAATGCAAATTTGTTTGATTTGGCACAGCATATCAACAAAAGAAGTAGCCATTACAAGTTTCATGGCTTTTCCTGAGATGACAGGATATTGGTTCAACTCCTGGCAAGCTAAAGAAGAAACAACAATCACTACAGCATTTAGAGTTGAGCTAGAGCGTCCTTTTTAGTAAAGGACAACAGCACTGCACCATTCTAAGTATTTAGATTAATTGAAAGAGTGGTTGAGAAGAAGAAAAAAAAAAATCCATGTTCCTCCCCAACTCCACAATTTCATCTCCAAAAGACTCTCATTTCACTGCTCGGAAGCAAACTGGTTATTTACATAATGGGGAGTAAAAGTCTGCATTTTTTCATATTCACTTATTAATTTTATTTTCTTAGATGATGAACAGATAAGGCTTCTCAAGACTGTAAAACGAAATGAATGAGGGAACACTGTCTTGTAACTTAAAGATGACAAGCAGAGAACAAAATTTAGCTTTCATAGCAGGGACCTTCTGATCAGCAGCATCCTTCAACCACACTTCATCAGTAATTTGTATAACCAAATCACAAGGGTTTCATAGCACAAGTTTTCCAAGATAAAGGACAAATCTCCACATAAGCCTGGGATCTTTATTAACATGACTGATTTTATTCTTGTAGGATTCCCAAACATATTCAACAAAATACAGTGATTCTGCATCTTCTAAAAAAAAAAAAAACACCAAACAACCAAACCCCGCCCCCTCCCCCAACCCAACAAAAAAATAACAAGAAAGGAGTAGATCAGTATCATTTACCCCAGAATGGATACAAGGGTTGCTATGTTAATTAAAGATAGCCAATCTTAGCTAACACATACTTCCTGTAAACTTGCCCAGGCATCCACCGCAGCAACATCCTTACTATATGCAGAGACACCCTTTCAGGACTTCTTTTCTCACAACTTTATTACAGAGGATCAATACAGAGGTTGAAGCGCCTATTTTAAATGGATACTGGATTAAGTTCTCTGGTTTAATCCTGTTTAGACACATATCAGATAAAATTTAGGCCAGCTGAAGGAAATGTAATAAAAAAGCCATTCTAGTTTTTGCTCCTTTTTGATTACATTGTCTGTGAAGGGATTATTTTCTGATGTTTGCTCATCAGTTGCAAGTGTCTGCTAGACATTTTAGTAATTAATTATTTGTTTGCCACTTCCTATGACTAACTTATGGCAAGCATTAAAAGTTCAGGCAGTTTTCATCATGCACATGGATCATGTGATAAACTTTTGGCACTTAACTGGGTAAAGCTGAATTTCCAGAATCAGTCTTCTGATTCAAGTATTCACAAATATGATTTCAAAATCTACTTCCCATGAATATTAAAACTGGATATTCATTGTTTCTGTAGACAGTCTTCCCAATTAACATATTCACTAGAATATTTATGGAAACATACACAAAAAGAGTGTGAACGGCATCAAAGTGAATCCATTTAAATACTAAGATGAGTATTTGCAGCCTTCCTTCAATTTATTGTATTGTATTTTATGAGGTGTTTGCCCAACTCTGGTTTCAGTCATGTCTCTACAGATAACTTCAACTATAATGAACTGTCAGAGAATGACAGTCGCCCCAACACTGGAGTGAAGAGAGGACAATCAAGGAAAGCAAGTCTCAGGAAAGAAGGAAGGCTCTCTTTTTTAAAATGTTATCCCAGCAGTTAAAAAAAAAAAAAAAAAATTCATCTTAAGGCTGCATTACTGGCTCTTCCTTTCCTGTAAAATATGTTATACACAGGAGCCCTACACACACAGGGCGTTCAACCCCAAGTGGATTCACCACACAGAGACTGGTAACTCAACTGTATTTTCATCCTGTTAAAATGTAGGTGACTGGAAATCTGCTGAGATCACATAACTACAGAAGATTTTTTTTTTTAAATAATCAGTAATCTAGAAAGAATGGTCAAATTACAGTTCCAAATCTCCATTTTATATGACCTTCATGATAAAGGGGATGGAAAAGTGCTGCATATAGCTTAGAAAATTAAGCTATTTATGGAGCTACTGTTGGTTAGTAAAATTGCTATTTTCTTTCTAATAAAAATTCATCATGTATTATTTTATTATTTCCTCTTCCCTGTTTTAAATGCACTCCATCCCTCCTACTCTATTACTTTGTCTTTTGAAAGTAATCTAGGGATGTTGGAACAATTAGCTTTTTCATTCAAAGTAACTGATAACTGAAATTATGTTGTCCTTGTGCATTATTAAAAACAGTAACAGTAACCAGGTACGTTCAAAGGCTATACAATATTCAGTATCATCTTTAATATTCTAGTTCATAACCTTAATAGACAATTATACATGATTAATGAGGCTTTTAGTTGCTATTGCTGTCACAGCTTGGGTAATACTACCTCCAATGAATATTCAAAGGGAATGGTCTTACTGGCAGCGTCTGAGTGACGACAGTGAAGCAGCAGGCTGCCATGTACTTTCTGACAAGAGAACAAAACCCCAAACTAAAATTCTATCTTATGGATTTTAGAACTATTTAAAAAGCAGAACATAAGAATTGATTGCACTAAGGCATATTTTATGTTACAGATTCACCAACAAAGTTGTGAAAGGCTTTCTAAATGATCCCACTAACATGCTATGGCCAATTAGTAACTTATATTCTCACATGAGTAATATAATTCCTAATTACATCAAGAACACTTAAGTGGCAGACGCAGCACTGCAGATATCATACCAAAGGGACACTTAAGTTTAGCAACCTGAAACATACAAAAAAAGAAAAAAAACACCATAAAATCATAAAAAAAACCTCACAAAAGTTTTTGTTATAACAACACAGTCAGGTCAACTTTTTTGAATGTTTTGAATAAAACATCAAGACATGATTTGACTACTATATGTAAGTAATTTCAAATAGAAACACATCCAGGCCTGGTGGGACAATAATTAGCATGGATTTACCAAAGATAAATCATGCTTTACCAACCTGAATGCCTTCTCTGATGGAATGACTACCAATAGGAGATGACTAGTTGATGTGATCTCCCTTGAATTTAAACACAGCATCCCTGTATCCAATTTGGGATTTTACAGTCTATATGGGTGGACTACTAGATGAGTGAAAAACTACCTGGATTGCTAGGTTCAAAGGGTGATGGTTACTTGTTCATACTCTGTCTGGAAGTCAGTTACATGTGGAGTTCCTGGGTGTCTATTGTAGGACTAGACAATCTTTGTTTTTTTGACAATCTTCCATCTTTTTATAAAAGACATGCAGAATTCTCCTCATCAAGACTGCAAATGATGCCAAGCCTGAGGATTGCAGTTAATAAACTCTCAGGCAAGGGTGCCACCCAGGGGGACTTCGACAGACTGAGGGAATGAACTATGCAAAGTCCTGTGTCTAGGAAAGTACTAACCCTTTCATAATGGCACAGGTTGTGAATTAGTCCTGCTGGAAACAAGACTGCATCTGGAATACTGTGTCCAGTTTGTGGTCCCAAATAGAATGACACTGATCAAGCTTAGAATAGGGCCATGAAGTTGTACAGAGGCTGAAGCACTTGCTTGAAAAGGAAAAGGCACTTGGGACTTATAAGAAGCCCCCTAGTACCTTACAAGACAGAACTAGGCTCTTCACAGTGATACATGGTGAGGGGATGAGTGACTCAAGACATAAACTGAACCAAGGGAGGTTCAAACTACACAAAAGGAGAAACTCTTCCACCTGAGAACAGTCAAGCAGTGGCACAAGTTGCTCAGGGAGGCCATGTTTTCTCCCTCCTTAAAGGTTTAAGACACAACTGAACGAAGGGCTAAGAAATCTTCCCTGACCCCAAAACCCACCCAGGAGTTTAACGAGAGGACTCCCCTTACACGCTGAATAATTAAGTGAATCTATGAAGATACCAGGTTGTAGTGGTTTAACCCAGGCTGGGTGCCAGGGGCCCACTACAGCCACCTTCTCACTCCCCCTTGCTCAACTATAGAGGAGAGAGAGAATATAACAAGAGGTTTCGTTATTCATGATAAGGACTACAATAGATTCTTTCTTAATCACCGTCACAGGCAAAACAAGACTCTATGTGGGAATAATAATTAAATTTATTACTAACAAGATCAGAGCTAAGAGAAAGAGACTAAAAGACACCTTTTACCCCCCACCCCCTCCTTCTTACATCCAACCTATTCTCCCGCAGCGGTCAAGGGAAAAGGCGAGGTGGGGGGGAGGTGTTGCTGTGGTCAGCTGCTGTTCTCAGCCGCTGCTTGGGGAGAGGAGTCCTTCCAGCCACATTCCATGGGGTCCATCCCTCACAGGATACAGTTCCTCTCACAAACTGCTCCGGTGAGAGTCCATCCCATGGGCAGCAGCCCTTCACCCACAGCTGCCGCATGGCTGATATTCCACAGGATGCAGTCCCTCAGGCACAGGCTGCTCCAGCGTGGGCCCCACGAGCCACGCATCCTAACAGGAGAATCCTACTCCAAGTGGGCTCCTCTTCCCACAAGCTACAGTCCCCTGCCAGGACCCAGCTCCACTTTGGGTCTCCCACGGGCTACAGCCTTCCCCAGCATCCACCTGCTCCGGCGTGGCTCCTCCACGGGCTACAGGTGGATCTCTGCACTCCTGTGGTCCTCCATGGGCTGCAGGGGCACAGCTGCTTCACCATGGTCTTCCCCATGGGCTGCAGCTGGATCTCAGCTCCGGCGCCAGGAGCATCTCCTCCCCCTCCTTCTGCACTGACCTTGGTGTCTGCGTTGTTGTTCACAGGCTCTCACCCTGCTCCTCTCCGGCAGCCATCTTCATTTTTCAACTACCCCCCTTTATTTTTTTTTTTCCTTCCTTCTTAAATATGTTATCACAGAGGCGTTCTGCCAACTACTGATTGGCCTGGCCTTGGCCAGCAGCGGGCCCAGCCTGGGCATGGGGGAAACTTCCAGTAGCTTCTCGAAGAAGCCTCTCCCTCAGCCCCCCCACTGCCACCAAAACCTGGCCACAGAGAAACCAATACACAGGTATTTATGATTTCTTTCATTTAGTGGAGGAAAGTCTAAAATGAACCATTTACTGAAATCTAAAACCAGATGAACTGAAAATTTCTAGCACTGTGATTAACCAAAGAAACTAGTGTCAGAAGACAGAGAACTCTCCATGTCTCTTGGCTTCAAATCAAAGCATATTATTGTTGTGAGACAATTTTTACTCAACTATAGATTCATAGAATGGTACAGCTGTTTACATTGGAAAAGACCTCTAAGATCATGAAGCCCAGCTGCTCACCCAGCATTGCCACATCACCACTAAATCATGCCCCTAAGTGTCACATCTCCACCTCTTTTAAAAACCTCCAGGGATGATGACTCAACCACTTCCCTGGGCAGATTCAGTGCTTGTCAACCCTTTCCACAAAGAAATTTTCCTAGTATCAAATCTAAACCTTACCTGATGTGACATGAGGCCATTTCCTCTTGTTCTATGGCTTGTTACTTGGAAGAATAAAGCCACCTCCCCCCTCTCACTACCACCTCCACAGAGAACTCAAATCATGAGTAAATTGTGTGAACCATTGTGGAGAGCAAAACAAGAAGTCATATAAAACAATAAAATAGCTTTAATTCTTTGACTATAATATCTACAAGTTAAGGGAAACACTAGCTATTATTTGGTTAAAAAATATTTAACTGACCTTCATTTTTAACCAACAAAGATTAAATAAGGCTCCATCCAAAAGGAAAAAAATACAGAAAAACAACTGAAAGTGTTACTGTTTATATAATTTCTAGCCCTTTTCCAGTGCCAGGCTTTGTAATAGGTAATGGGCTTTGCTCCCTGGTTTGCATTTAAGATTAATTCACACTGAGAGCTTTAAGTCACTTCAAATACCATGTAACAGCAAATTGCAAGATTTGTATTGAGTTCTCTGTAAAAACAAAGGCTTCTACACACAGAGGAATTTAAAAAACCATGGCATTATCCACTGTGGACACAATTAAAATAGTCATTAACACAAGGCAGCATAATCTTCTAAAAGCAAAAAGGTGAGGCCTGCATTTGCTCAGCTTTTAAAAATCAAACAAAATCAATCCTGTTCTGCCTGGCAGATATTTTTCAAGTATGCAGTCAGCACCCCTTATATTTTCAATTTAACATAAATCCCATAAGTGTTTCATTCTAGAAGGAGCCCTCAGAGTTACTGCACATTAAGGCTGAATTTTCAGTAATCAAATAAATTCTTATAAACAAACATTTGTACCTGGCATGCAGCTAATTCAGAAGTGTATGTAATACACACTGAAAATCTTTACATTTTCCTACTTGTAATTTAACTTGGAAACCCATTTTGTTTCTAAACAAAGCACAAATTTGTCAGCCAATGTTATATGAGAGAAGCTTCACATTTTAAACAGTGTCTTTTTAAAATTACCAGACTATACTGTCTGAACAGTTTTTAAAAGGTTGGAACATCTTTCCTCATGCTAAGATAACTACAAAGGCTGAAGTGCCTTTTTTCACTCTTGCCAAAATAATATACCTATTGCCAAGCACAAAATTCTCCATCTCCACAACAAACAAATGAAAAAAAAAGCTACAAAGTAGCAAAAGACAAGGGAACCAGAATCTTCAGACCTCACCTACCTGAAGTATTACTGCTGAACTTCTCTAAGGTCAGAAAAAAACCTTCATTAATTTAAAAGGTAAATTAGTGAATATTCCAAGTCTCCTCATAAAAAGTGCTCATTATATAGCTGCAAGTCAATGTACCTATAAAGTGGAGCATTTCCACCTGAAGAAAGGAGACATGAGGATATTCCAGCTATAGCAACCCACTGCCACTCACATGGATGTGGATCCAAACTAAATTTATATAAAGAAATTTTCTATAAGTATTCATTGATTTTCTGTGTTTGGCACATCTGACATGAGATATTAACTTCAATTAAAAGTAAAATCTTGCAGGACATAGGATAGCTCAGCTTCTAAAAATTAGAAAACAGAGAGAAGAAATTAGTAAAGTGGAGGCGGTTTTGTTGCACTTTTTCAAAGTTCAAAGATGAGAAGAAAATGAATTAACAGTGGCCAGTAATTAACTCATCCTCAGCAGTGAGAACATGGTAAGGAAGGCCCTTTGTTGAAATCTGTACCTTGGGAACTATTTCATATGCAAGCTAAATGAGATTTATTTAAATAAAATAACTGATAAACGACCTGCATTTGTCTGCCCAGATACAAAACATTCAACACTCCACCACCCCTCCCAAGCCATTATTCCTTTCCTACCTTCAAAACTCCCAGCAAACAGATAAATCCATGTGATGGCTGGGACAAAAAGGACGGTCAGAGAGGCAGCCAAGAATTTCCGACGCCCTCTGCAGATTCCCAGCATTCTCTCAGGAGTGCAGATTCCCAACCCAGTGTTGTTCCTATGTTGGAAGCAAATAGTCCACAGCCTCCCACATATTACTCCCTGAAAAGGAAAGAAAAACAGATTTCAATAGCTTATCTCTCTTCAGAAAGTTACAGACTATGCCAGTGTTCCTAAAAAGTTAAAAGAAGGTAGCTGAAAATAGGGTTACTGCTATTGCAAGGCAGGATCCTTTTCAAAATTATCCACAACTATGTAATAATAAAACAAGTTTTAGAAGTCAGACTAAGACAGTAAGTCAATAAACACATCGTATCACCTAAATACCCACTAAGCTCCATCTTAGCAAGAGACATCACCTTTATTTGTGGTTTTGCCCTTGTTTTACGCTACAGGAACTCTGGGTTCTTTGATGCCCACATGTGCTGCGGTCCCATGGTAGAGAAGAGAAAGTCACCCGTATTTCTTCACCTGCTCCTAAAGAGCAAAAGTCAGACCACTGAATCAATGACGGTAGCTGGTCATGAACTCAAGAGAGTGAAACAAAAAAGGAAAGATAAAGTTTGAGGGTAGAGGGATGTTACTAAAGCAATCCACTTTGCTCATCAAAAAGCAATGCTGATGAACTGATACACAGAAGGGGAAAAGAGAAATTGCAAAATGGGCAAGGAAACATTGTTTTTCACAAAGGGGATATCAAGAGCTTTAGACTGTATGCCATGAGAAAAGAAGCAGATTCTGGCAAGTAACTGTTTTTATTAGGAAAAAAGCAATTCTGATCTTAATTTGAAATAATTGTTCTGCATTTCAGAGAGGCCAAGATGACAAAATAATACGATGATTTTTATTCACAGGAAAATGAATATTCCCACACCAGTGCAGGCATGCAGGGCATAAAAATTACGTTTCATATTGATTGTGGGGTTTTTTTAAATGGAAGGAAAGGCAAGTACACAAGTTGGAGAGGGAAATAGAGGTATTAAGACTATGCAAATCTAGTTCATGTTTTGTGTTCGAAGGGCTTAAGTTTTCCAATTCTAAAAATGGAACTAGTCTACAAGAATGATAGGGAAAGAAACACAGACTCTGTCAGCACAAGGTGTTTAATAACAGTGCCCTTTGACTTATGCTTAAACTAGCACTAGAGCCGAAACAAGCAATGAAAGCATTTCTACAGTGACAAATTAACAATGGCTGCTGTGTGTCTTGAAAGTATGTCTGAGCTGTACAGCTCTACACTTATTGCAGTGAAAGTCAATTCTAAAATTAAATTACAGCAAAAATGAGAATTGTAGACAGGAGAAATGGGTTCAGACAAAAATCTCTGATGCTAGAGATACCTGGCTGCAGTAATCGGGCAAACTTACAGCTGTTGCTTGAACATTCAATAGAGCCCACTTTATTACACTACAGTTTAAGAGCCATGATAGTACTCTGACCTTGGAACTGATAAAATGGACTATAATTTGTCCAGAGCCAGCACAAAAAGCATTCCATTGTGTCAGCTTTTCAATGCAATGAATGCCTCACCACAGAGATTTCGCACAAAATATGTGGACAGACTTAATATTAACAACTGTGGTATAAGAGTCACTCTGTGTTAGACAGAGACACACATTTGGTAGATAAATTGTGGAGAACTCTTATCTTTATTCACCATATTTGGATAATGATTACATTTCATTTCTTTCCCTTATATCACATAGCTTGTACAACTACTCTGAAGAGAATCCTTCACATGTCTACTTGAAAACCACTGATAATTTCCCTGGCTTCTGTGCTTATAAGCATATATATTATAAAGTGCATAGAGTCGCTTACTTTAAGTAGGATTTTTTTTTCCTTAAGTGTCATAGTATGAATCACTGACATCAGCCTATGCATTGAAAAATAAACCTTTGAAAACATAAACTCCCATGCACAGCCATAGAAAAATAGTCACATCTTGTAATGCAACATGCAATAGCTGCATATTGCTCCTACTAACGACACTGTAAAACCCACAGGTAGAGTCCACACTACATGTTTCTGACATCATGCTGCTACAAGTACACTGACACAGTCTTGGTGCAATCACATCCAGCCTCTGAAGCCTGAGGTTGTAGTGCTGATAGGGGAATAATTAGTCCTAGGGTGGCCTATTTAAGAAATAATTTGATTTTTCCTATACATTCTTTTAAATATCCATGCAAGTTAAATTTCTGAACAGGTTGACATGGAGGATGGAATCTAGCTTAGTTCTGCCTTATGGATGTAAATACCCCAACAAATCAATAATGTATAAGGAGCAATACTGAACTCCCAATTCAGCTATGAAGAAAAGCTAGGAATGTGGCAAATTACGTTTTCTACAAACTGTCATCATTCAGACAAAACAGTCAAATCATTTTACACATTTGTGTGCATCTTTTATCTAACTAGAAAGACATTTGGGAAAATCTTAAACAGACAAGTCAGCTTGTGATGAATCACCTTAGGAAATGCTGAGATACTTCTTTTCATAGTGCTTTAAAAGAATCATAAACTATTTTAAATGAAGCTTCTACTATTTCCCCACCTCCCCACAGTTGTGAAGAGCTTCCCTTGGGTCTTAAATATTCATTTTTAGTGCGTAAAGTCAGCTCACCTGCTGAGTACTTTTTCCAAATTAGACGATGCATCATGTGCAACCCCTACACAAGCAATTATATAAAAGGTCCATAAATGGTAATGAAGATGCTTAGCTTAAAGGAAGAGCTGTGGACTCAATCATGTATTCACTATTGGTTTTACTCAGAAGGAATTTTACCTAGTATACAATGGTAAAATAAATTGAAAGGCATTGCAATTCTTTGACTTGTTTTTTCCTTCAATTCAACGGATGCCAGACTGACCTCTTGAGTGAAACGAAAGTAATTGACAACACCGGTTGGAGCAAGTGCTGAGGACAAAACAAGGTAGAACATTTCTGACACATTAGGTGGCCACTGCCTTTCAGACTTCTCCTACAGTATCCACAGCTCTTCAAGCCACAATCCTACTGAATCAGACTGACACCTGCTTAAAAGGTATTAGAAAGCTGTTTCATGGCACAGGCTAAAAAGGAATCTGATTTGGATGCAACATTGCTAGGTACATTCATCTTTTCAGTAAAGCAAATACTGTAAAATGGTTCACTTCGTTTACCCAAACTCATGCAATCTTCCTACTGACACCTTTCAGTCTCAACAGCTGTGTTAACTGAACACCTGTACTCAGAAATACACATCCTGATGTATGTCAGAAAAAAAAGAAGTATGAAAGAGTAACTGGTCAATTTAAACAGGATTTAGATGTGATACTCAGATCAAAAAACAACCTGTGTTTCCTCTTTATTTGTTGCTCAGTGTCAGTATTTTCAGATACATCTAACTTTGCCACAATACAACTTTATCCATCTTTATTGGGTTTGTCCCAAAGAAAGAGAGACCAAAGTTAGTCCCAGAGTGAAAGGGAAATGTGTTTGCTGTTTAAAACATGGTCTCAGCTACACTTCTCCAGACAAAATCAGATTTTCTACCTGTGCCACAGATACAGAAAAGTGCATTCATTGCAAGATATTGTTCTACCTTGGTCTTCAATTGTGCTCCAAGAGCATCATATAATTACATTTTAGAAATCTGATTCAGTAATACCCTGTATGTACATAATGCATGCTACACATTGCTGCCAGTATGTCAGGCGCTCTACACTTCTACAATACACCAGTTCAAGATTTATAAAACCTACTGCACAGGAACAGCTCAAAAGACATTTATGCTGCAATTTCAGGCCAGCTCATCCCTGACTACTGCTAACAGTGCTCCAAAAGTCTACTAGCTTGGACAATACCTATCTGTGGGTCATAGAGGAACTAAAATAATTTGGGTTTCCCATTACGAATACTTACTCATCACCTTCTTACGACATGAACTTACTCATAACCTTCTTGTATTAACAGAATGACCTTAGTTACCTTTGCATGCAGTCAACGCTTCTATTAACTACACTAACTTATCAGAGTGTTTTTTTTGTTTTAAATCATGGATTATTTTCCTCAGCTAAGTATGAAGCAGCTTTCAACCAGTATAAGCAGTACATATATTAAAGCATGTAACACAACACTAATCACATTGGTATTCAGTTTCTACATATTTATTTTTTTAATTATGGCACGACAGTTAGATTATGTCACACATTCAGTAGGAGTTCAGCAAAACAATGGAAGTAATTATGAAAACAAAAATCAAACACAATTAACTAGATTTAACTGCTCTACTATAAAAAGCTTTTCTAACTGCTTCATACATTCCCTTGCATTTGTTACAGTTAATCTTATCCCAGTAATCTTCCATTTGTTTTCAGAGCCAATGGAAATGAATATATACAGTTAAAGCTGTTTATACACCAATCCTGTGCCTTGGCTTTGTTGTGTCTCTTAAATCACAGTTATCTAATTCTTTCTGCTCTTCCACACTTGCAGTCACAGAGTCAATGAACAATTTCTCCTGTAAAGCTTTTCCCTTGGCATTCATTCCCTACAAGAGAGTTTTCAGTTTTTTGCCAGACTCAAAATACTAATAACTTAAAGTAAAAAAGCTGTATCTTAGTCAGTATTTTTCTGGTTTTCTTTAAAATGTTTCTAAAGACTGGTTATAACGAGTTTACTCCTCGACAATGCCCGGTCTGCTCCCAAGTAGCAGTCGGCTCTTTCCAGGTAACTCCCCTAGTTTATATACTGGGCATGATGTTATATGGTATGGAATATCTCTTTGGTCTTTGGGTCAACTGCCCCAGGTTCTTGTGCAGCTCTTCACTGGCACAGCACGGGAAACGTAAAAGTCCTTGACCTTGAGTAAGCCCAACTTAGCAACAACCAAAACATCAGTGAGTTATGAACATTATTCTCATGCTAAATCCAAGACACAGCATTGTTCTAGCTACTAAGAAGAAAATTAACTCTATTCCAACCAAACCAGGATAGTTAATATATTCCACTTCTCAAGTTGCTAGAACAGAAATAGCATTTTGAAGGAAAATGCCATCTCTTCTCTCATCGACCTCTTCTTCTTTTCCCACATGATGAACACGCTACAGAAATGCTCCTTTTGCTCCCAAACTCTGAACTTTCTTGGCATTGGAGAACTTCTCCCCAAAATTATACTCCTTAACACTATATAGTATCACGACTTTAGAGAAGGATTCGGAGTAAACTCAAACAGCATCCACCTCAGAAGTTCTGTGAAGGCACTTTAAAGGAAAAGATTACAGCAGAGTTTCCAAGTGCTACCAAATTTACTCTCTCAACTAGTTATAAGAAAATAATCCTATCTCTAAGAGAGAAAATAGCCAGTAAGTTGACAGCATAAATGAGTTCTGCCTTGGAACTGTGCTAACTGCTACGAGGGCACAAAGGATTGACATCTTATATCTTCACTCAGTACGTGCTGTGGCTCAAGGGAAATTCTATTAGTGTCTTGTTAATCAAAGTTTTCTAGAAGGTTCCAGCTGTAAGCAACACCACCACAAGAATGGAATCTATCCTGATGTTACAGCAGTCACAGACTGAGAAAAGTAAATAAATAATATGCTTTTCAATTTTTCCTTTTTTGTTTCCATGTATTCCTTTATGTACGCACATACATATATATATATATATATACACACACACACACACTTCTAAAGGCGTTTCTTTTTCCTTTCAAGTTGAGGCTGTTCAAAAGAATGAAAGGCCACAACTTCAAAAATCAGTATGAAGGAATGAGACAATTTAAGATCAAAAGGACACAAATGTTTTCCTAAGCCTCCACTAAAATGTCACTGTTAATATGAGGGCGGCGTAAATCCATCAGCTGAGAAGAGCAGCAACAAAACAGAGTCATGAGAGAAAGATCAATGTTTCCTGTTAGTCACATTCCATTTGCAACCAAAGAATGATACTTACTTTCAAAGCAGCCACGGACCTGCTTTCTCAAGTTCTCCAGACTCTACTTTTACTCTACTTTCACAAGATGGGCATACTGCATCAGTATTTCCTGACTCCCCAACTCATCTAAGAACTCTGCACAATTCAGAGATAGTGAAACAGAGCCTGACTAGGTTTGTGTATGGCAGAAGTCTAATAAGATATTACATATATATACATACTATCTTAGAATTTGAGATCCAAATGCCATTGAATTATGAACATACTGGAGACCATGGCCAACCACCAGAATCACATACCTGTGATACTGAATCTTTCAATAAAAAGCAGCTCTCCTTCAGAATCACAGTTTACACTCAGATCACAGCGTTATTCCATCTTTCCAAGTCCAAGCCTCTTCACCTGAACTAATGGCAAGAGGAAAAATAAAAAGTAATAGGCTGCTTGTTCTCAGCTGGAAGAAAAAATCAGTATGTTGGTGCATCACTGCTCTCTCTGCCTCTATACCACAGCATCTTTCTATTTCATAATCAAATACAGATAAGTCATCAGTTTGTCCATTCAACAATTCCCTTTCTTTCTTGTCTGTAAGCACATAGAAAACAAAATGGCATTTAAATCAGAAGTAGGGTGCTATGTGCAACATACATAACCCCTTTCCAGGATTTTGATGTTAATATTTTGCTTCTCAGCTAAAGTTCTTGGCTGCTTGCTCAAATGCAGTGTTTATCTTCATTAGAATCCTCTATAAATAATGCTGTTCTAACAAGGAAATTGACTAAAGATTCATTAGAAAGTTTTGCTCATTGTTTGAAATGTTCCTTCCTGACAAAAGAATCCACATCTCTCTAGAAAGCAAAGTCCTACTACTCAAAAAAAAAAGAAAAAAAGCACAACCCCCCTCCTCCACTTTTTATTTTACTGCATAGATCTCAAACTACAAATCAGGTTTACATGGTTTTTTATAACTTTTTTAAATGAGCAGCTACTCATTTGTCAAATGTAAATAGAAGGTGGCATTATGAAATATTTGTATTAAAGTAAACAAATTAAAAAATAAATAATAAAAAAGAGAGATAAATTGGCCCAGGTGGCTCTTTCCTCTGATAGTAAGAAGGAAGGAGCTGAGAAGTGCATAGATCCTGTGGGTCAAAAATCAGTTGTGCAGCTGGTATTGACAAGAATTACTTTGATCCTACAACAATGGGGCACTCTCTGAGATGGAGGTCTGCCACCAAGAGAAAGAACCCATGTGGTCACGTGGGGCAAAAGTTTCTTTTTCAATAGGCTGAGGCTGAATTGTCGAGGAATTACACCGTGAGTAATAAGAAGGGAGGAGAAAACCCTCCAGCAAAAGAGAAAGTACTAGAATGGGCTGGCAAGCAAACATGTTGAGTGATGTGGACAGGAGATACCTGTCTGCAGCAACAAAGTAATAGATGGATACAGGTTTTTTAGGAAGGACTAGCCAAGCAGACGAGGCTGAAGAATCGTCCTATATGTGAGAGCAGCAGAAATACAAGGAGCTCTCCTTAGGATCCATCCCCTCTACCCATCAATGGTCAGAAATGCCTGGAGTGGTGTGTCCTGGTCTGCACTCCCCAGAGAAAGGACACAGCCAGAGAGGTTGCAGAGCCTTCATCCTTTGGAGACATTCAAAACCCAACTGGACATGGCCTTGAGCATCCTCCTTTAGTTGACCTTGTTTCGAGCAAGATGTTGAACTAGACATTTTTCAGAGTTTCCTTTCAAATAAAATTCCATGATTCACAATTTTGCAATTTTGTATCCAGTCATAAAATACATAGAGACCATTTAATTTAAACCCTTAAAAATTCCAACTAACATTTCTTCTGCTATGCATGAATGATAATTCACATAAACAATTTTACTGAAACACACAGAGAGTCCCAGGTTAAACCTTTAGCTAGTATAAATCAATATAGCTTCACTACAATCAATTCAATCTACATCAATTTATAAAAAATGCGGACTAAGTCTCTCATACTTAATGAAAAGAAGTTGAATTTCTTATATAAGCACCAAAGCATCATTACTATAGATCGCCTAAATATTATTAAACGCACAAATATCTGTATCAGATTTATATAAAAAATAAAACAAATGTTGTAATGAAAATTCCAAGAATTGCTGACGATTTCTTATTTGAATAATCAAAGAATCAGAAAATAGGAAAAAATGTAATGATCAAAATCAGAAGACAAATCCTTTGCTACGATTACAGTGCTACTTTAGTAAGCACACTGTACATTATCAGTAGTTCCTTGATGTTGCTACAGAACATGAAATAGCATCAAGAGTTTTCAGCAATTTTTTTTTTTTAGTAAGTGTCCTGCTGAAATGCCTGTGTTCCAAGGTCCAGTATTCACCTGTTCTTAAATATGATATCATCCAAGCAGGCTGCAAGGACTGTTCTTTCTCGTAGGCTTTCCCAAGGTTGAGTGGGTTCTATAAAATTGAAAGGAAAGGTGCTTACACCTCACACTCCATTTTACCTGACACAGAAGCAAAGCTCTTGCAAAATAATTTGTTGTCAGACACTTTTTTAAGTGGGAAAGGCAGCTGCATGTGGACTTAGGTTATTTCACAAAGGACATATTCTTAACACTAGAACACTGGAAAAGGGCTTGAGAAACTGGAATATATAAACACAGATTTCTCATGGCTTCTTATTTGTACTACACAGATTAGTGTGGGTATTAGACAAGAATGGCATATAAGTTTAAAGGCAATTACAAAAGGAGTATGAAAGGTATTATAAAAGCTAAACAAAGCCGTAGAATCTAGCCTCAAGACGAGACACTTACAAAAAACACTTACTAAAGAATCTGATTTTTCTGTGTGTGGAGTTAGCATTTCAACAGTCACAGAACAGTTCAGGTTGGAAGTGACCTCTGGAGGTTATCTAGTTCAATTCCCAGCACAATGCAGTTGAATACTGCTCTTTCAAACCAATCTATAATTTGGATAGCTCTTTACTCTTCACTTAAAAACTATCATCTGAGGGAGGATGGTTTGCCTGGAGAAAAAGGGCAGTTGGCTATGTGTTCCTATGTTCTATTTCCTCAAATTTTCACTCAGCATTTCATTGCATCTCTGCATGAGATCTCTAGTCTTTATGATCTCTTATTGATCTTATTATAATCATCATTGTTCTCAGAAGTTCCTATAATTTTGCAATTAGATGAAGGTGCAGAAATAATAAATATAAAATATTTAGTAAGTCTCTTGTAAAGAACATGAATACTCTGAAAAGAATAACCCTTATTCAAATGCACATAATTAACACTTCCACTTTAAATTTAATTGTAATTCATAATTTTCAGGGTAGAGGGGAAGTTGCCAAGTCCTTTCCAACAAAAGGAAAAAAAGAATAATGATGAGGAGGAGGATCATCAATGGATGTAGAGGGTCGTGCAGCCACGGTCATGTCATATAACACAAGAGCTTGCTTTGCACTGGCTGGTGGAGACGAAGGGAGAGAAAGAGAATGAACACTTTTTATCCTAACTGCTTCTGTACTCAAGTATCTTTTAAGACATTTTGACTCTTTCTATGCTTAGCAATCATTAATATAAATCCAGTGCAGAAGTAAAGTTATCCTCTAGTAACTTCAACAACGAGAGTAGGACGAGGACTGGGTAAGAGTCTCAGAGAAGAATTAAGCTGTAGGACAATCTTACTCTCAAGTCTCGAGATCATCTTGACTGGATGAAAATAGTTCACCAGAATGAGATAATCAAGCAGGAATGACTGAAAGTTGCATTATGAATATTCACACCTTCAAAGGAAATTCTGAAAGACACCTGAGCTTTCTATAATGACGGCTGATTTTTGAAACATTCTGCATATTACATCTCAGCAGTTTTAAATCAAGAAATCCTTAAATATGTTTTTATACAAAAAACTTACATAGAAATAAAACATATAAACATATAAAACATATAAAACTTCAACTGATACCAAAATCAAAATAACACATTTGAACTGTAGTTTTAAAAATGGTTGTCTGAGCAATGGAGCTGCAATTAAAATAACCCACATTTACCCATACTTCAGTAACTTTGCTCCCTTGCTTGTTGCAGATCTGTGACTGACTATGGTTTTCCATGTATCCCTTAGCTCCTGGGCTTTCTTTCCAGATGAGACAGGTAGGTCCTTGTGACACAAAATCAGGGTAGGCTTTGAAGATGTACTACAGGGACCATTCCTTACAGACAGCATGGATGAGATTACTCCCTGTGCTCTGCAACAATCCCCCAGTACTGCCTCAGCAGGTTTGCTGCCTTCAGGCACTGCCATCATGCCATGCCTCAAGAAATACAGCTTATACCACTCTGCATCATGTTGTGACTTATGTGAACTGTGGCAGCTTTTGTGAACTATATAAAGAAAGAAAAATAACAATGTCTTGGGACATAAGCAGAGCATGTTATGTAACACAGATGCAGCCAGTTTGCTCCACAGGGGCCAAGTGCTGTGAATGACAGCCATTCTCCACCTCTTGGCCTGCAGATCAGGATGTTTTTCTCTGGAGGCTGCCTTTGGCAATATAAATGTCATTGTTATAATGTCTGTTTTGTTATCTACAGATGTCTACCCTGTTCTTGTATCACAAGCATTATCTTTTATCATAGCCCTACGGGACACAATATTTAGAATCTATGGGCCATGTAAACTGCAGATTACACAGCAGACATAATGAGGTCAATTCAGTTAAAACTGTACAGAGACTGAGATCATGATACTGACCCCAAGGCCACTGTTTTACCAACAAGATGAGATATACCTCAATATGTAATGCAACAGATAGCTATAATCACTATAGATCGCTGCACTTTATGCAAGGGAGTTTTCTCAGTTGCTCACAGGGAATTGTCAGTGAGACAGCATGAAAATATAATGGTTGTGAAAACAATTCTAGCACACTTCTAAAAATAAAACTTTCTGAAACTTTTTTTGTTCTAGGAGATACAAAAATATAGGACATAACAATGCAGTTATTTGAAGGGAAACAAAAGTAGTCCATAGTATTATCAAAAATGTACCACATTATTATTATTATTAGAAATAGTGAATCACACAATCTGATTTTGACAACAAATTACATAATATTGTTTTTGCAAAATTCACCCACAGCTATGAGGATACATCCTGGTAGGATGAGTTTTGTTTACTGCCAAACTTATATTACCTACTTTTTCAAGTGATAAAAACATTTTTTAAAAAAGACTGAAAAGGACTTGAGTGTCTGTTGGGGTTTTTTGGCTGCTGCAGATTAGAACTATGGATATATAAAATACATGCAGTGATAATATATTATTGCACAGCTGGGAGGGAAAAAAAGGTAAATCTTTTATTTCTAATATAACGATGAAACTGCATTAAGAATATTTGAAAATTTAGAGTACATGGACAAATGGAATTGTTTGAACTCTGATAATACATCATCATTTGCAGAACACAGTGCAATGCTAACTTTGGAATATACAAGTTAATAGAAAATTGGAGTATTTTTTTCATCACTAAGTGCTGGGAAAATACATTTTGCATATATTTCACAGGCAACTTAGAATTCGGTCTTGAAAGTTCTGAAGTTAAGCTTTCAATTACTTTTCTTTATTTGTCATAGGAATTTCAAAATTTTAAAACCTATTTTCTCTGCCCTGTTTTATGAAAATGGCCTTGTAGTGCCTATACTTTTTGTATCATGTTCTTAAACAAAACTCAAAATGTATTCAGTTATTAGAAGGTGCTCTGGAGAATACAGTTCAAATATTTGTTTTGAATGAGTTAAGGATGACAAAGCTGGAGATGAGGAACAGCCAAAACCATCTTAATTTGATTCAATTTCTCCAAAATGAGATATTCTTTTAAAAAGAAAATACATTTATTCCTGAAAGGTTTCAACTTGATTAAATGCTAATATGAATGTTAATTTTTTCTATTTTTACAGGTTTTATGTACTCTTTTAGCATTATGTAAGAAGATGGAGCAATGTTTCACAGTTGAAAACCTGTGAAATGTATTAGTTTCTACCTCACAGCAGTTAGAAGAATATTTTACTTTTTTAAAAGACTTCAACAAGTTAAATCTGTTAATATTGTTAGAGCTGACCTTAAAATTATGTCATCTCTATAGATAAAGACTTTTACAACCTGATTTTACATCAGAGAGATGATGAAATATACTGAAATTGACAAAATTTTAAATAAGAAATTGAAGCTTTAAATAATTGGAAAGCAGGGTTAAAAACTATTAAAAACTATTAAAACATATGAAAAGTATGTTAGAGAAAACAGAGCTCTGGTAAAATGTCCCTTAAACTATGATACTACGTCTTATTTCTGCCTAAGTGGCCATTTCAACAATATGTATTAGCAGCCTAACAACCTCAGGTGTCTCAGAATTGAGGGGAGGACCCATCATCACACGACGGCAAGAAGGAGCTGCTCTTTTTATTTCCTTCCTTTAGGCTGTTAGATTTCCAACCTCCAGGTTGGAAAGCTTTGAAAGTTTATATCTCAAATTATACTTGCAACTATGAAAACTTAGAACTTTTCCTTTTCTAAAATGAAAGCTGAAGTTACATTAGAACTTTAAGAATGCAACTTGACATAAAAAATCACCTTCTCATGACTTCTGAGAAAATCATAGGGGTTAGCACTACTGTTTGTAGGCATTACTAGAAATGCATGTGTCTGCTGGAAGAGAGAGCAAACCATTCCTGGATACTGATCACAATTCAGGCAGTTATTATGCAGCTTTTGGAATTTCTGCATCTGATTCAGGCAGTCTGTGTTGCTATATCATCTCATCATCTTCTAAAAACACACTGTGGTGACAACCCATTTATAAATGTTAATAAACAGATGCCTGAAGTAGATTGTGACCAATCAAGGTAGAGATTCTCTAATATTTTAACTATTGAGAAGACCTTACCAAGTATTCACACAAAAATGCAAATCCATGTTAAGAACTTTTCAGACAGATATTATAAACCAGTATTACGAAGCAAAGTAGAACTTTTGAGGTTGAATCGTATCTTCTTAGTGTCTAAAAACATTTCAGCACAACACATCCTGAGGTATTTTTTGTCGTCTTCAAAGCTATATTTAATGATATGATCAAACACTGTGTCACTCTTCTAATACTTAAAGTGATGCTAGCAAATAGTTACATGTAGGAACTGTGGAGCAAAACTGGCCTTTGCATAGAAATGATTGCAGGATTCTATCACGCTTGAAAAACTGAAACAGTTCTTTGGGAGAATATAATTTTACTACTTCTGGTACTAAAGTACTTGAACATTATAAACAGAGTTGTTTTAGCTATTCTCATCCTTCATTTGAAAGTCTCAAATTCTTTAGCATTTCCTCATATAAAGATGCCTGGATCTTTAAAATGTCATAATATTTACAAGTCTTTGGGAGACCTTTGGTTTCTAAGGTAAGAAATTTAAGAATTTAAGGAAAAACAGTTACACAGCAAGTCAAGAGACATATTAAGAGAAGCAGCCAAATAGCCTAACTGCAGTGAAAATTTCATCTAAGCAATACCTCAATCCTCATTAATATTTTACCACAGTAACTCAATAATATTGTCTAAGTGCCACTAACAAAGATTAATGAATCAGATCTACACATTTTGTGTATATTCTTTCAGGGTGGATTTTTTGGTCGTTTGTTTTGTTTTGTTTTGTTTTTTTTATAATGACATGCTGGATTTTCTGTTTAGGTTTTATTGCCATCTGTGAGGTTAAGGGATTTTGGAGAAGAACATCTAACATTGTTTTGCTGTGCGAGTAATATGAACGACTTGGAGATATAAAATTTCTAAAGTTTATGGGGAAAAAAGTTCCATCAGCATTGTAATAGCAGTAATGTTATCAACTGCAACCCTACAGCTACCATGACATATGTCTCAGAAATTCAATCTTAATTCCTTTTGGTGAATCAATATGGAAAAAAGCAGGGAAACAGGCAGTTTCAGCTACAACTTGGAAAGAATTCAATCAGCATTTTAATTCAGAGAAGGAATTTTGACACAATCTCCCCAAGCATTCCTTTTTATTCTAGACTGAGCTACATGATTGAGGAGCCTGAGAGGGGACAAACTGGATACCTTTAGGATGAAACAAAACCAGAAGATGCATTCCAGAGTGCATGCCAAAGGATGCTACGGATGCTCAGCTGCTGGGACAAGACTGTAACTAGACTACTGTAAAAACCTTGAATGAATGCAGCCTGTGTATCTGGTTGTCTGCACTGACTATTTCACTCTAGAAATCCACCCACTCCTGCTGGGCCTCAGTATTTGTTAGCATAGACAAAGTCGTACCACATCAAGCTATAGAAAAAGCTGAAGTCACACAAAATATGATGTGGAGCAAAAAAACCCATTTTTTTTCAGAACAGAGCAGAAAAAACAACATACAGCTGTATTAATGAGGAACAAGTCACAGGCTGTCAGGAAAATCAACAGCTGTGATCAAATGCAGGTTTTTTTCTTCATCTAAAAATTAGGCTATAAAAGAGTTCCCTTTTTTAACATCCCATTCATAGCCTGTCTTATGTTGAAGCATAACAGCTCAGCTAATTAGGTACTTGATAAAGGTAGCTTATTTGGGGCATTTTGCCTAGTGTAAATGCAAACGCAGGAAAGGAGGTAAAGATAAATTACTTATTTAACATCAACAATTTTTTCCTTCAAATCTAAAATTCTAAGCAGTTAATTCCTCAAAGGTAGCAACGAATTAGATGTATTCTAACTTTCAGTGCTTCAGAGACATTTTTTAACCACGACAGACTGAAATTACACACCCTGATGTTGTAGTCCTAAATGCTTTCAAGAAAATAAATGAGTTTCAACTAAAAGGGTGCTCCATTTGAAAAGTCAGCTGCGTAATTCCGAGAAGGGCTGGCGTTTGTCAGCAGCGCGCAGGGAAGCGCTGCAATGCCGCAGTCGGCCAGCAGGTGTCGCACTGCTTTAGCACGATTGCTACGGATCGTCCCTGATCCCTCAAGGAAAGGGCAGAAGGGAGGGAAAACCAATTAATCCCTGGCGACGGCAGGCAATAAAGTGTAATGACATATATTTGCCAGTTGCAGAAAAACATACAGTAACCAGGCAGAGGAAAAAATGTCCCAGTGAATTCTCGTAGTGAGAGGCTGGCTTACTCACGTAGTGCAAATAACAGTAAATACTAGGCAAACAAAAACTTACTTGCAGTCAAAATGGCAAGATTTCCACATTTTTCCACCTCACAGCACAGAAATTTCTTCTTGAACGACTATGCCTATGGGCCTTAGCATGGGAGAATCGTACTTGATAAATGGTGTGCAGAGGAAGTTCTTGTGCCTACGGATCTTTGATCTGAAAGCATCCACAAAGCAAATATTCTATTCTTCCATAATGCAGAGTAACAAGGCAGACTGATGTGCCTTATCTATAATCAGACTAAATTTGAAACGTGACCTTAAAAATGGGCTCTGAAGACCAAGTCCACCACCTCAACTGCAAGTTATTCCTCTTTAAATGCCTCACTACCACAGAACCCTTCACGCCATGATCAGATGCTCTCTCCCGGTTCAATACCTAGGAGAACCTATAGGCTCAGGCTCCCTCACTTAACAACACATTCATCAGTAGCACAACTGGACACCACATGAGAGTGGAAAATTAACAACTGAGAAGACAATTCGCCTTTGGGATTTTTTGCATCTACTTTGTTTTAAAAAAAAATGATCATTTTGAAATGGAATTTTAAGGACGTTCTCAGTAGCACACTTACAGAGTCACTGCAGGTTTTTTCCCCTCAAACATTTTAAAACATAGGAAGGTCTAAGGCTTTTTTCAGAAGTCTATTTTGCAGTCCAGTAATCTGGCATGTACCCAGTATTTAGTGTCAAATTACAGCTCTGGGAAACAAACATAATCTCCAAAAGAAATTACAATTTTCACAGCAGTTTACAGATATATCGAGGGATAAACTCCATTTTTAACAAACTGGTCAGAATCCATCCCACACAGGAAACTGCAACGCTATCCTACAAAAAAAAAAAAAAAAAAAGACAGAAACCACTTGCAAAACAGCTCTTCATGCTGCTATTCAAAAAGTAAAAGAAATATAGTCTCCCTGTGCTGGGGGCCAGACAGAACTCTGGGCTAGTGGCTAGATAGCCTCTCCTCTAAGAATCATGAAGGTCTGACCTTTTCTTGTCCATCCCTACTCAATATTACATAAGAAGCTGATACAGACCTAGATCTTGCCCACCTACTCATACAATTTCCATTGACAATGCACATTCTTACAGTATTTAAAAAATAATATTACAATCATAATCTTGCTCTTTCCTTCCAATTCTATGTGGGTTGATTTAATTTAACACCAGTCACCTTATGCGAATGAATAGGAACACAAGCAGGTGTCTCATGTTTATGTGCACGAAGAATTTGGGGAACATAAAACAATTTGGCTTTACATTTTTGCTTTACAGACATGGAGGCAGATGACCCTTTTTATGACTTAGGGAGCTGATTTTCACAATTTGCGTCTTAGAAAAACGCACACATGAATTAACTTACTTGGTTAAAAGTCTCATGTTTGGAGATCACAGCAACAGAGCTGTGACATACAATTGTGGTCACAGAGGGAAAAAGCAGTCCCATGCATGAGCTGTGTACAGTAGTAAACACTCAAGCTAACATCACTTTCCCTGAAACAGCATTTGGCTTTGCACTGGAGAAAATGACAGAGGGAGAATACAGCCTGAATAGGTGCTTTGCAAATAAAACTAGAAAAATGTCAGCACTGTCCTTCAATACCCAAATAGGGTGATGGCAAAAGGAAGAAGCACGCTGATGAAGCTGATAGGAATGACCTTACAAGCTGCTGCCGAGTCAAAAAAGTAAATAATTTCTGTAGTGCCCTCACAATGTTAAAAATCATTGCTTCCCTGATACCTGGCTACTGCAACTCAGAGAGACATCTTTACGCATTTAGTTCATACTTTTCACACACTTAAGTCTGACACTACAATTATTAGTTCAGGCCTCCATAATTCTCCCATTTTGGCAGCATGAAACTTATTTGAACTTACGGTTTCAGATCATTCACCTCCAAATCCTTCACAGATACAAAGCAATAGCTGAGGGATACCCTGTTGCTTTTTAGGAAGGCAGCAGAAAAATCAAAATGCAAAATAAAGAAATGAATGATGGAAACCTAGATTTGAACTATGTAAGACAGACTATTAGTTATTTATTGAAGACAGTCCCTTATCCAATCCCAAAAATACAGTACATTAAAAAAGACCTTTTTCCTTCTTTTGTTACTCCCCGGCTTTGCAGAAACAGGAAATGATAATTATAGTTTAGGTGCAAAATGAGCTATTTTTACAAAGGGTTTTTTGTTACCTCTAGATCACAATTGAGAGGCAAATACTGTCTGAAGTCCAAAATTAAATATTTATTTTTAAAAACCTGCTTTTCCATTGTAGGATGTCTACCTTTTAATGAACCATTTCTGCAAAGACTTAACAAGACACCATTGGATAAAGTACTAAATAATCTCATCTAGGTTGCCTTGTCCATGAAAGGTTGGGCCAAATGACCTTTTAAGCCTCTTCTAGGCTGGGCTTTTCTTTGATTTTATGAACAAAACTGGCCATTTTGCACTAAAGGTCACAAGTTCTAGATTTAGACTTTCACAGAAGTTATATGCACTCAAGACTTCTGTAAAACAAGGTCTTACAATGTCTCGAATTCAAAATTAAAATTAATACAGATAGAATTAGCAACTAGCTTCAAATATGTAGGTTTTAAGAAGTTATGACCTACATTATAATGCAAAAATAGGCCCCAGAAGGGAAAGGTCGAGTCACCCCTTCTCTGAGTAAAAAGAAGACAGGGCTTGTAGAAGTATTAAAAATATCTTTCACCATTTTATTTTAATTTTAGTGGCTTTCTAACACACCACTTTGAATCATCTCCATATTGTTTGGCAAATACCAAGAGTTTGGGAAAGGAAATGAAAGACCTTTTCCTTCTCTGAGCTCAAATAAAAGAAAGGTTGCTTCATCACTCACTAGCTGTGATCTTAGCCCTGAAAAAGCAAAAGCTAATCAAAATATACAGGATTCAGTAAATAAAAAAGAAACATAATCTGCTGTCACTCACATATATTAACAAGAAACAAAAGTCCTCTACAAAAGAGTAGCTGTTATTGCAGAACAGATATTCTGATTCACATTTCTAGCACTGATAATGCCTCTTAGGAAAGTAAATAAACATCCTCCAAACTCTTCACAAGAAAAAGTGATTTTTCCCATATAACACATCTTGCTTATTACGTATCTATATAAATACACACATATTCTTCCTCTGTTTCTCAGATCACTTATATATAAGCTAAAGAAGTCAGTATTTTCTGGTTTTTATTCTTAGTTCAGGATGCTTTTGTAAGAAGCATAAAAATCCCATTTTTCAGGCAAAGATTTCAATTAATAAAGGGCCAGAAAAAGCCCAGAAAACCTACTGTATCCTGGGCTGCATCAAAAGCAGAGCAGTCAGCAAGATAAGGGAGGTGATTCTGCCCCTCTACTCCATTCTGATGGACCCCACCTGGAGTGCTGTGTTTAGTTCTGGGGGAAGGACAAGGACCTCTTGGAGCAAGTCCAGAGGAGGGCCACCACATTGACTAGAGGGATGGAGCTCCTCTCCTACGAGGAAAGGCTGGGAGAATTTGGTTTATTCAGCCTGGAAAAGAGAAGGCTTTAGGGTGGCTTAATTGTGGCCTTTCATTACCTGAAGTGAGCCTACGAGAAAGAGGGGAAGAGACTATTTACAAGAGTGTGTAGTGTAGGACAAGGCAGCATGGCTTCAAATTGGAAAGCAGTGGGTTTAGATGAAATATTAGGAAAAATTATCTTTACTGTGGGACTGGTGAAGCACCGAAAAAGGTTGCTTAGAGAAGCTGTGGATACCCCATCTCTGGAAGTGTCCAAGGACAGGTCGGGTGGGGTTTTGAGCAACCTGGTCTAGTGGTAGGTGACCCTGCTCATGGCGGGGGCTTGGAATGAGATGATCTTTTAAGGTCCCTTCCAACCCAGGCCATTCTGTGATTCTAAGGTAAACTCAGAAAGCACAACACAGGAATTTCTTCAAGTGCAGTGCTTGTTATAAGCCAATATGGACTTGTCAGTTCATTGGATGCTCCACACTATTAAAGTAGTATTTTCTAACCAGAGGAAGGATGGCAGAGAAGGGGAACATTAGTGATTTCTTAGGCTGTGATTGAACAAAACGGAGCATACATCTACAGAACCTACTTGTTCTTCGGCAAAAGATATCAATCACTTAAATGTGTAGAGATCTGTAACAGAACTATTAAGAATAATTTGAATGAAGTATGAATGGAAATGTATGTGTTTTGAAAGGACCAAAAGAAACATTCAAATAATCAGTAAGAGGTATCACATGTTGATGGGCACACCCAAAATACATCAGTTATCAACTACACTTCTGTATGCAGTTTCTCAAGAGGTCCAGTTTTGTAAAATAAAAGATAACATTAAATCAATTAAGAGAAGATGACAGGAAGGTAAAGAACAGGACTAAGAGCTATAAACCACTCAGTCAAGGTGGCAGAACTTCAGTGAGGAAATCGGTAATATTGCCTATTGACTTACAGTGATGGTACAGAATGAAAAGGCTAAGATTGCAATCACTGTCAACTCCTAAAGAGTACAAAAGGTAGAGTCAAAAAAACTCCCAAGTGATCACCAATCAAGATAAAAACCCAAGAGATATGATGAGGACTTAATGGCCAGCATCTTTTACCCTTCCAGTCACTGTAAGGAATGCTAGTCCCATCACTTGGCCGCACTTCTGGATATATAAGAAACACGAAATCAGTGACAGAATAAGTGTGAGAAAGAAAAATGTGTTTTGTTAAAGTACAATCAGCTTCCCCTTTTGTAGACCTTCCACATTATATTTTGTTACATTAGTTGCTAACCTATGACCATTTGTGCTCCCAGGCCAGGGTGTTGAAAGAAGTCATACAACACTTAGTTCACAGCAGTAAGCTTAGTACTGTCCCTCGCTTCAAAAACCATGTATGGGGATGCATGCTTACTGCAGTCTCATGTGAGAACATATGCCACACAATCAAATAACTATCCCTAAGCATCTTACATGCTGGGATTTTAATAATTAGGGAAATCTGTTCATAAACACAAAAAATGAGCTCTGTGTCTCTCAAGTTTTTTATAAAACGAGTAACTGGGAAAGGATACAGCAACTGAATGTTGTACAGTCAATAAAAGCAAAAAAAAGCTACTGTTATTATTGGTAGTAATGCAGTAATCAATTCCGTTTCCTCACACACAGCAATTTCACTAGTGGAGACACATACACAAATACCAACAGCAGGCAGAGTCCTTCCTCCAGTAGCAACAGGCTGAGATTTGTGATGTATGTAGATCCAAGTCCTATTCCTGCTGTCACCGTGAAATTTCATATGGTCATGGCAAACAACAGAGTGACAAGCATGAACCAGACACTCGTTTGTTACAGTTGAGACACTGGTTAACAGTGATCCAAGAAATGTTTTTGCTCACCTTTCCAGTTCATATTCTCCCCAGAAAGAACTATGCTTACAAGCATAACATCACATAGGCATTCAATTATTTTATGTAACTTTTTCCTGCTGTAAGCACCTACAGCAAATGGATGAATTCTCCATTGCATTTGATGGAGTAGTAACAACTTTCAAATGAACAATAACACTAGCCCCAAAAAGCTTGAAAGCTGAAAGGCAAAAAGAAGGGAGTCAATTTTCCACATAGCTCTAGGATGCAAAATTGTGGAAGCAATGATAAATAAAGTAATGTTACCACACAAGTAGCCTTATATGCTGTAAACACTTGATGCATGGTTACTACTTTAAACAGTAATACTTAATGTGCATGTTGTTAAAGTTTTAACTCAATAAATTACAGACTCAATACTCTGTCTCTTTAAAGAGGGCTTTTTCCTTTTAAATATTATGATGCAGGATAATGAAACATTTCAATAATTGGAAATAATAATGAGCTAACATAGTCCACTTGCAAAGGCAGACATTTTTATTTTATTTAAACAATCAAAAAAACCACACCAACAATACCACCACCAACAAAAAAACTGCACGAGGAAAAAGGGTTCTTGGGAGAAAAGAAGCAGACTATGTTTGCTTTAGTGGGAGGTAAAGAAAGAACAAAGGAACTTCTGACCTCAGGCATAGCCAAAAATAAAAGGAGCAATGTAGCTTCTTTCCTCATACAATTGCTGACTCTGTATTCACTTATTCCCATTACGTACCATTCAGATATGCAAAGGAACTGTTAATTTCTTCAGGGGAAGATTTTTGCCATGTTATTTATTAGCTAGGAAATATTTCCTGACACATGCTGAATTTCTGACAGACTTGCTCAGTTTTGACTCAGCCTTTTGATAATTACACAGTAACAGTGCCTATGAATACAAGTAATTTCTTTTTGCTTCTTACGCTGTGATTATTCCAAAGTTCTCCTGATAGCACTTAGTGAATCATTTAAAATACTATGCATTTTTTAATGCTTCCACCTATTCATGCTACTTTGGGTTTTAAGCCTATTTGTTTTGTCTTCATCTCAAATAATGGTTAGATCTTTAACATCCATGAAAATGGCTGTGTAGTGACAAATGGTTTTGCAAAGACCCTCTAAAAGCAGGAATTGTACGTGTTTCTTCAAGCACTATACTTCAACTAGCATATCTCTGTTTAACCTTAATATTCTGTTACTGCATTCCACAATAGAGTGATACACATTTCCTAAGGTGTCAAAGCTTTTTGAATCATTGCTTGTGAGCATCTCATTTGAGACAACCCAGTGGGAGACTCCAATTTCATAAAGTAGAATTCAGTATTCCATGAAAATCAGGCCCCCTTTAGTTAACCTCAGATGCCTGACAGGCTAAAAAACAAGTGCAAGAAAATCAGAGCTTTCTGCAAAGGAAAGCTCTTGCATCACTGTTGACAGAGGACATCTGGCACCTGTAACAGGCTATACCACCTAACCTGAACTGTAGTCGTGAAATGTCGAGGTTAAGTCCTATCCATGACCACTTTGACTCTGTATGTCGTGTATCTTCTTTGACCTCTGCATAATTTTTTTTTTAATCAAAATTTATTGGAGAACATCATGTAAGTTTTAAAACACAACAGCAGAGTGCAAGTTTCTTCACAAAGCATCACCAAGAAATCAGCATGAAAACTCGAAGGAAAATTAGGCAAGCAGTTAGATAATTTAAGGGTTAGAAAATGACTGAAAAAGCTGCAATGACCTGGCCATTTGCTTGAGAAAAACTTTATAAACCACCTTTTTTCCCCCTCTCCCTTTTCAACATAATCAAACATTCTTAGAGTCTCCTAACTCCCATGGTGCAAGGAAAGGAAGACAGATGAGAGAGTAATAAGGGAAAATAGAGAAGGAACTGAAGAGGAGGACGATACCGAAAGAGGCTTGATAGATACTCAAGGCTTTTGCCAGAACTTCCACTTAGGTACAAAGACTGAGGGCCAAGGACATCCAAGGCATGACACATAAGCAGCTAGACAGAGCATTTACAGAATGACTTTTCAACTAGTCAATCTTCTGTGATCTCCCAGCAAATAAGACATCATTATTAAAGGCAGCTCAGCTCTCTGGGAACAGAGAAGCACTGATAGACCAGAGTGATAATGATCCCATTCTAGCTGCCTTCATTGCAACAGTCACAGTTGCACTACACAGTCAAGAATATACAGGAATAGATCAGCATATTTGCTACTCTTATACCCTGAGTTAAAGGATTAACTATTCCCAAAACCATTGGTGAAACCTTTGGCAACAATGGCACATAGAAGTCTTTAATGTTATAGAAATTATATAACAGTATCTCCCTGTGTTGAGCCATCCACATGCAGCTCCTGCATTTCTTATTCAAACTTCAGTTCTTTCTAGCCTAAGTAAAGTAAGAAATATCATACTCTTATAGTGCTCATAGTGATGTTCAACATTTGTATGATGGTAATGCAAGATGGTTGTATGGTAACAACCTCAAAGAGCAGACTTAAAATTGTGTCATGGTGGTGGCTGGAGTCCAAGCAGTAAATTTTAGAAATTCACACCCAATAGTATCTACTGCACTTACACATTATGGAGTTAACTTGCAAGATCTGCATCTTTAGAAAGCTGACTGCATCACGTTTGCCATGGACATAAAAACAGTCCCAGCAAGTATCACAGAATTCCAGACAGTTATTTTTAATTCACTGAAAACTCTTTTTTAAGTGGCAGGAAATGTGTAATAGAGGCAGTTGTTTATACTTGCAGCACCATGTCTCCCATTATGCCAAGCGCAGTGGGATCACCAGGCAGCTTCCTGCATTGAGCAGAAGACACCTGCCACCCTGTTCCCCACACAAGCTCTATGTGCTGAAAAGATGGCGCATTCTGCCGCTGGCGGCTTCTGGAAGAAATCGTCTGCTGCTTTGTAGGGGATGGCAGAAACAGTACAACCATCGTGGAGATACCAAAGCATTGATGCCACTTCCCTGGCTACTGAAGTCAGATCACTGTGATTAAAAAAAGGCTGGTAACTGCATACAAATCTTTTTTAGCTCAAATTTTTGGCTCATTTCCAGCTCAGTTCAGTAACTGCTCGAAAGCCATAATTCCAACAGCTGTTAAGACATTGGGGCTTTTTTTCCCTTCCTTTTTACAAAGTTTCTGATGGCATAATTCCTTACATGAGCATTTTGAGAATGGTATGCCTATACATTCTGGGCGGTATCTTCCACTAACAAAAAAAACACCCCAAAAAATCAGTCACTGCAGCTACAGTAGTGTGCATCAGAAAAACATGTCCATGGTTATTGCATGTTTCCTGTGTTCTATCTCTTTGTTCTTGCAAATAGCAATAACAAAAGTTGTGGCCATAACTTGCCTTGACAGCACCACATTTAAGGCTCCACCCTTTCAAAATGTGTCTTGGAGAGAAGATATATTAAACAAAGTACTTCAGGCATAGATGGAGCTGTCTGTCCCTCTCTGTCAAGAGAATAGAACAGCATTTGAAACAGAACAGAAAACCCTGTTTCCGTATTCCACGATGAGGCAAGGAGTAAGAACCACAAAGTGCATAGTATGGGGCGTGTTGTTACGTCACTGGTGTGTGTTGAATGGGGGTGATTTTACAACATGCAAGAACATAGGCATTGTAACATTTGTATTTGAAGTCTTTGCCCTGGATAAATACCACACCATTTTACTAAATGGCATATCTTCCATATGAGGTCCTTAACTTTGCATTTTCAAACTGAGGCAGTTTGCCTGCTATGGCCATTTCTACCTCTCAGTGGGAAAAAGCAACTACCTCGCAGATGTCAAATAGTTCAGAGCATCGGCCTTGAACCCGCAAATAAAAATGGGCATGTGTTTTCTCCAAGCTAAATAAGAAGCTCAGTATTTCCTACTATTGCCAGTGAAGTCCTTTACATAGTCTCTGAAAAAAAAGACTAGAACTTCCTAGAAATCAACAAAACAAGCCTACAAGTAGACTAGGTCTGGCTTTATACAGCTGTACTTTCCACCAATGTAACTACAGACTGAGACCAGTCCTTCAAAAAACGCTTGTTTTTACCACTGAGGCAATTCCACTCCTGTAGTAAAGCTAAGTTAAAGAGGATGTGGGGGAAAAAAANNAAAAAAAAAAAAAAAGAGGAGTGGGGAGGGAGAGTGTGAGAATAGCCTAGAGAAGAAGATATTGCTAAACACAAATCACGTTGTGGTTTACCCCAAAACCACTTTGACATTACAGATGGCTTTTTACAACCATGTTGTAGTAGAGTTTGAAATCTGAATTCACCTTTTTTTTACGGACTGCAAACCTAAACCACAGCCTTACTAACAAGGCTGTCATTTCTAGAACAGCAGTTAGAAGCTGGTACACTAAACACAGTATCTCTAAGTGTTAGGTAGAGATAATGAGCTTGGTCCTTCCTTCAGGATCTTGGAATTGCAGCAGGTACCAGAATTTTATTTTCTTTGTTTCTACAGTGTCTTATCGGTTCTGATACTAAGGTAACACTTCTTTTAGAATAAAATTACAATACAAATCCCAATTTTGATCCACTGACACTAAAGAGACAACTGCTGATGGCTTGATCACGTTTTCAGCATATATACAATCCACCTTGAGTTTGTGAAATGTATTTGTTTCAGTCTTCAAGAAAGCAGAAAGAAGTCTGATATACTGAATAGAAATCATGAGTCATAACCATTGATATGTGGCCACAATATTGGCCAAGAGTCTATTCAAATATATATATACAAATACTGCAGTCATCTCCCTGTCTAAAAAGCAGATTAAAGAGCATTAAAGGTATTGGCAATTATTTTATAAACATATTTACATGGCAATTCAGTCTGGAAAGACTTAAAACTATAGCTTGCTTGGCACAGGTTTTTTAAGGTCAAAAGACCATGATGCTAGTAAGGCACAACTGCCAGAGGTGGCAGAATGGAAGCCCTCTCTGACAACAAGATGATTTCTCAGGTTTTCTTTCCATGAATCCTTTTTTCCAGACAGAAAATATGGGTTCATATTGCTAAAATCCTTTGCATGACAAGAAATTGTGATTTCCCTGACTAAAAAGATTTTAAAAAACCCTTCAAAAACAATAAAAACACATACAAAGGGAAATTTACTAATTTTAATTTGTAGTTAATACATGAATTTTTGTTCATAATAGAACAGTTCCTTCTCACATTCAAATGCCATGACACTACTGGAGCGAGTGATGGTGGGGGAGTCACCTCCTTCAAACGAGTAACATCTAGGAGAGGAGAAGAAAAATACCAACTTTCCTGACTCAAATGATATTCCACTGCCAACAGAAGAAGAGGTGTAAAACAGCCATCTTCAGTACACTCCTTCGTTTGTCCCTTCTGTACCTTGTCCTAATTACAGAAAGCTTTAACTTAAACATTTTCTATACCGTAGTTAGATTTGGGGCATGCAAATACAGAGACAGAATTGCCATGCAGTGGCTTTGGCCTAAGCAGGAGGTACTCAGTGGTGCAGAGTAACATTCCCTGAAAGTCCCAGGGCTTCTCCTGTAGCAGCTAAATGAACAGCTGAAAGAGCAGCAGCTGCCCAAGAGCTATTTTGGGGGTTAACAGAGATTGTTTACCATAAGCAGAGACCAGATAAATGACCATCCAACTGCCCCTTCCAGTCACCTGGTTTCAAAACCTGCCAGTATAACTATGCTTCCTACAAATCACTCATTATAACATTTACCACTTGCTACCACAGTAGTTTGAATACTGGTAACTCAAAAAGCCCTAATAAAGTAAGGTTCAGCCAAGCTAATGCATGTATAAAGAGTATCAGGATTCCTTTGAGATGCTGCTGTACTTGAAAGATTACATATGGAAATGTTAAGAAGACAGTCTGTGCAGTTACTTTCTTCTCAGGCCAGTCCTCTGCCCTTGTGACTCAAATATTAAGGCCTCAGAGGAGAACAAAAGGGCTGCAGACTGAACCCCCCATCCTTCTTCCCAAGTATTTCAAGCAATGGAGTAACCAACAAATGCAGTAAAATCATCTAAATTCAGTCATATGATAATTCCCACTGTAGGAGCTGGGAGGATGCAATCCATATTCTCATTACATTTCTTAAAAAAAAAAAAAGAGAATCAAGTAGGCTATTTGCATTTATCTGATCATACTGAATTATGTACACGTGCCTACAAAGTCTGATGCTGCTGGGAAATCCAATACTATTTACATCTCATCAAAGTGGAACAATCAATGCCAACTTAAAATCTCATATTTCACAGCAACAGTACTCAAGATTTTGACAAACAATCAAACCCCTAAAAAGTCATACTGTTTCACAAGGAAATTGCTATACATGGTCTAACGAGAGAATAGCTCTTTGTTGACAGTTTCTGAGGGAAAGTAATTTAATATCTACCGGATTTCCTCTTTATGCTTCTAGTCTATCAGCAGATAAAAATTTTAACCAGTGTAAGAGCACAAAAGAATAAGCATCAATATTAAGTACAAGAAAAATCCTTTGTATATACAATCACACATATATAATTTTTGTATTAATCACCTCTCACACTACAATGTGAGCATGAGCTTCCCTCTGGCATCAGACTCTATATGGTGTGTATTTTTAACTATTCATTCCAATTGAGTTTCATGATTAAAAGTCTGGTTGCATAAACAATTAGGTCTCTGTGTAATCCAAAGGGTTTACAAGCTCAACACACATTCCAGTCCACAAGGAACAAAAAAGATGAACTAAACTAACACAAATGCAGCCAATTTCAGCTATTTACAAAAACGCTACAGAATTTAAAGGAATTCTCAGGAAAAAATATTTTTTTGTGTGCAGTAAGGTTCAATAAACAGACAAAAAACACTTCAGAATGCAAAAAAACAGAACTACAATAACACTCTTACAAAAGTATTACAATGCTCTCACTAGAAACATGCCATGAGCAAATACACCCTACTACCTTGTTAAAACTGAATTTCACCCATGTATTTAATTAAGCTTCCTAAAGAAATAAAGCCTGTGCAATTACTCTCTGTTGTCCCTAATAACTTTTGTATCTGTCAGAGATGTGAAATCTTTCATTCACTCTCGTATCATTCAAAAGCAAGCACTATCAGGAGAGAGGAACATCTTAAGCATACCTCTACAACAAAGTCTCACCTGCTTCTGAAACTCTCTGTTGAAAATGTTCTGTTGGCCATTTCTTTGTTAGTTTTTGGACCATCTACCCTATGTATGATTTTAACAAGATGATATGAGGAAAGGTTATGAGGTTTAAGCACATTTCTCAGGGTACACAGATTAAATAGCACTGTGAAGCAGGTAGTGAAGAACACTGAAAACAAAACATGGATAAGGCCCATGCACACTTTATACAAATCCTTACTTACAGTGCACAAAATGTAAAGCGACGTTTCCAATTTCAGACATCTGCAATCTTAAAAAAATTCATTTGAGTCTTTGTAAAGCCACTAATTGAACAACTGCTATACAAAACAAGGTCCACAGGATCAGCTAAGCAGGATGTGAGAAGCCAGCAGCACTGCACTGACAGAGTAAAGGTACCCAAGTATTTGGCCAGTTTCACAAATATACGAGGAGAGGGCTTGTTTTGTCCTTTTGTGAAAATATTCCATTTCCACACTAATATTTCTTTAGCCAACATATTAAAGTAAGATCTCCAGAAGTGCCCAGTACAAGCCTAGCTTCCTTCTCACTCAAAATAGTTTTGCTACTGATGTAGAGGAAAACACAGCAACGATGAGCGCTCTTAAAAATTACTGAGAGCATTTTGCTTTCAATTTTATTCAAAGTCATATTTGATTTCCATCTTAATTTTCAAGTTGAAGTTTTCCATTAGAAGTATGAAGCAGAATCTTATTTTAATGACTATTTTAAACATCCCTATGGAGAAAAGATCCTTTACCATTTCACTGTCCTTCTTCCTAGAGTCATTTATACAGAGCTGTCTATGAAATCAAAGAAAAGGGAAAATATGAAAAAGCTTGTGAGATCCACAATGCTATGTCTCTGTATACATTCTTTATATAGCTTAACCTCTTCAGGAAAATGAAGCCTTCCAAAGAAAACGTGGCCTGAGTCAAAGTCTCTGTCTAATCCTTTCTCCATGCATTAACAAAGTCAGCGGAAGAAAAATACTAAGTCTAGACTTTAACCAATGATTCTGGTTTAGAGCTACTAACATTTGAGTCTGACATTCTTACCTGCTCTTTAAAAGCAAGTGAATTTTTGAAGATTAGTTTTCTGTAAGAGCAGTTTTGTACTTGCCTAAGACTACAGAACATGGATTCCTTCTCCTTGCAACATACACATTGCCTCAAAAATGAAGCTTCAGCTTCCCTGCTTGCTCCCAAATCCATCTCATTTTCCTCCTCTGCTGCTCATTACATTTTCAAAGCGTTGTCATCCACCATACAGAAGGGAAACCTGAGGCAGAGATCATTTATGATCATCAGTTAATCTATAGAGGAGGTGGGATGAGAATTTAGAGCAAGAATTATATCCTATAAACACTGTACTAAACCACACCTATTCTCTTTACAGCCAAAAGACAGTCAATACCAGCAACACTAGTTATACGAATTCTATAGTGAAGAGTAGGAAGACTATCAGGAACTCTCCTGCTTGTTCTATTTCTTCACATCGAGCTCCCACTCAGCCCAAAGGATCAAAGGATTCATATTCTCACTGTCACATTTCCTGCATTCTTGATTCTGGCTGCAAAAAGCATTTGGGGAAAAAAAAATACCCAAACTGAGGAAGTTACTTGGTAATTTCGATAAGTTGAAAACATATAGGAAAAGAAGTTGCTGTTATAACTGGTTTGTACTAACATGGGAAATATATCTGATCTGCAAAAATCACGTAACTAAAATTTATCTTAAATATTTTAATTTTCAAGTAAGCCAGAATTTCAAAAATTGGAACATTTTAAACATCATCCCATTATTTGTAAGCAAAATGCAAATTAAAACACTGTCTGTGTAGCAGCACCTCCAAAGCCATCCATCCCACCTACAGAATCACAGAATTATACACAGAGATGATACAGAAAGACATATACGCTTCATATTCTGTATGTACACAAGTTGCATTCACATTAAACAAAACATACACAACCTAAGTCTGCTATGTTCACACACATCAATAAATGGCCTGACATTTTAAAATATACACACTATACAGGCAGTGTTTTTAGTAGCAGGAAATGTAATTCCAAAAGACATTAGATATTTCATGTATAATAAGCACTTTTAAGAGAACATCAACAGCTTGTCCACTTTCTGGGGGGAAAAGGGAAAGCAAGCCTCCTGAGCCCAATTATCTCAAAATGTGTCCTCTCTCATTCAGTTTTATCATTCAATTAGCTTAGAGAAAGATAGATCAGCTGGTTGAGAGTCTGTTGGCCAGAATGCTAACACAGCACATGATTCTTATCATATTTTTCACCAAATACAGAGTCGATCCAGTGGAATCAGTCAATTCAGTGTTACACAACTACAATGTAAGCAAGCAAAGATACAGATCCTAGCTATTCAATTCAGACTCGAAAAAACCCAAAACAAGTAGTCCTTTATAAATCTCCAGAGTCCTTTTTTTTTTTTTTCAGTTGTCTAGGAATACCTAGAAGTTTGTCAATCCATTACTCCTTTGTCTGAAGTAGGACTGAAATAAGCCAGATACCTAAGTGTCTCCAAATCAATGCCTTTGTTGCCTGCCAGTATCTAGCACAGAGGATCGAGATGGAGAGACAATAAGAACTTGTCTCTCCTCAACCACACAGCTGCATTACCTTTTTTTCTTCACAAGACTTTGCGGAGCTGTGTTTTTTAAATTGTGATGGAAAATACATGGAGGCTTTCACCTTTTCTATTAGGTATGATCGAGATCTGAAGTGACTGCAGATTTGTTTCCTCTGAAGGTCTTCAACTTCATTTTTTGTGAAAAGGAATGTTTGTCTCTCTAGGTATTTCCCATTCATAACTTCTGGCTAATTTCATCTAAATTTGACATTGTCAGCTGTTTCAAGAGATGAAATTCTTGCTAGTTTTGTGAAAATCGGCAACTAAGGAAATATAGGAAGAACAAAGTGAGCGTTCCAAGTGAAGGAAAGTAATTACACCTCAATCTTTACCCAACACTTTAGCATGTGAATGGGTTTCCACTAGCCAGCCTGCCTTAGCCTCAGCTAAGTAGGTGATATGAGTGGTATCTGTGAATGTTCTGTAGAGAGGTAAATTAGGATAACAGGATACATTTCAATAGAAAATCAGTCCTCATTAGTTCAGCTGTTTATGAAACAACCTGTTTTACATTTAAATTCCAGGCTCAGTGTACTATTGAGCCCTGTGGTGAGCAGAACAAAACAGTGTTTTGACATTAGAAGAGACTGAAAACTGAATCATTGAAAAAGAGGGAGAAATTTAGTCAGTTATGATAACTCTTTACTGATCTAAACCCCAGAAGATCTATAAAGAGGTATCAGACAGGAGTCTGAAAAGCAACTAGTTGAGGGGTGTCATTATGAAAGTAGAAATCTGAGCTTCCTCACCATCCTGAATGAATGCCAAATTAGAATGTCAGGAAGAAGGGATTCAAGAACTCTCTCAGTTCTGTTTATAATTCAGTTTAAAAGAGATTCCTTCAATTAAATAACCCAACTATCCAGATAATGCCCTAAACATCTGCTTTGTTCACCTCTAGCCAAATAACATCCTAACTTTGTAACTGTAATTTTTAATGAAACCAGGTCAAATGGGAAAGAGTAGAAACATCCTATTCTCCAAGAGCATCAATGCTCATCCCTTTTAGGAAGAAATGCAAGCCTACCAGGGAATTCCCTCCTAATGCAGCAACCTTCTTAAAAGACCTGAAAAATAAGATTTTGAAACTTTTACAGACTAATTTAGTCACTTGCTGGTGAGGTTCAAGTATTTAAATGTCTCACAGACCAGAAAAGTATTTTGGGCAACATGTTTTAGACCTCAAGGACGGCACTGTACTTCCTTTCAGCATACATACCTCTTCTCAGTGCTATGCCGCTTCCTCCACAATGCATTCACAATAAGCAGAATTCCACTCTTCTGCCACTACTTCAATAACCAGACAAGCCAAAGCTATACCTCCCCTCTTCTTATTTTCCAAATTACAATCACCTATTCTAAACAGATTGTTTAGCAACAATCAGTACTTACTGATTGTTGTAAGTACTGCACTACAGAAGCATAATAGTTTTGGTATTTCCCAATTTTGCATAAACGCCTTTCCTGCCTGAACCTTCTTATGATCACATTTGCTCTGCTATAGGATTGCATCACAGACACGGTTCATAATCACCTTGCAGCTGACAGCCATGTTCTGTTCCTTCTCCTCATCAGTCATTTTCTAACAACAGCATTTCTAACGTGAAAGGGAGTGTTAGAATTGCATGTTATTCATATTATGCATCTTCTTTCTCTGCCCAGTACTTCTGTCCATTATTCCAGTGCTCTGTATCATCAGCAACTTTCAGCTTTCTTATTTTGCCAATTTCCTTAAAAAGAAAGCATTAAAATATTTTCAAATCTGACCTTTGAATTCCATCATTATTTGCCCTCCTATCTAGCACTCTTCAGCTTTACTTATTGATTCCTTGCAGTAATTTCTCTTGCCCACTTTCTGACTATTCTAAACTTTTTATCTTAGATAGCATTTCTCCACATAACAGTGCATCACCAGATGTTTTGCTGAAATACAGATAAATAAGGACTCCTCCTTGCTTGCAATGTTAGATAGCAGATTAGTGGAGTAGTACCATCTCCCTTGGTAAACTCCTGACATATTTCATCTTGTTTGGTGTTCACCTCCACACCTGTAAGCATTCCCCTCCTCAAAGCTCTAAGCTAATGCACTGAGATCAAACTAACGATGACTGGAAATTGGCTAATGTGACACCTATCTGTAAGAAGTGCAAAAAGGAGGATCCAGAGAATTATAGACCAGTCAGCCTGACCTCGGTACCAGGGAAAATGATGGAGCGTATCATCTTAAGGGAAATTATGCTGCATCTACAGGAAAATAAGGGGATCAGATGTAGCCAGCATGGTTTCAGGAGGGGAAGATCCTGCTTAACCAACCTAGTCTCCTTTTATGATCAGGTAACTCATCTGATTGATGAGGGGAAACCTGTGGATGTAGTGTATCTTGGTTTTAGTAAAGCCTTTGATACTGTCTCCCATAATAAACTCCTGGTGAAGCTGATGGATTGTGGCTTAGACAGGTTTACTCTGTCCTGGGTTAAGAATTGGCTGGATGGCCGAGCTCAGAGAGCGGTGGTGAATGGAGTCACGTCCAGTTGGAGGTCGGTCACCAGTGGAGTCCCTCAGGGTTCAGTGCTGGGGCCGGTTTTATTCAACATCTTTATTGATGATCTG
>VXBA01005512.1:44591-97004 GCA_013399895.1 Serilophus lunatus | reverse complement strand
TGAGTTGCTGGAACGTGTCCAGAAAAGGGCAACGAGGATGGTGAAGGGGCTGGAGCACAAGCCCTGTGAGGAGCGGCTGAGGGAGCTGGGGTTGTTCAGCCTGGAGAAGAGGAGACTCAGGGGCGACCTCATTGCTGTCTATAACTACCTGAAAGGAGGTTGTAGTCAGCTGGGGTCGGTCTCTTCTCTCAGGCTCCCAGTGACAGGACGAGAGGACACAGGCTGCGTCGGGACAGGTTTAGGTTGGGTATCAGGAGAAACTTTTTCACAGTGAGAGTGATTTCCCACTGGAATGGGCTTCCCAGGGAGGTGGTGGAGTCACCGTCCCTGGATGTGTTTAAGAATAGGTTAGATGATGAACTTAGTGGTATGGTTTAGATGGTATAGATGTTAGACTGATGTTGTATTGTTAGCCTAGGTAAAGATTGGGCTTGATGATCTCTACGGTCCTTTCCAACCTTATTAATTCTGTGTGTAATTCTGTGTGTAACAAGTTTGTAGCCAGGAAAATGTCTCTACTGTGTTTTTAAAGACAGACACCACAGCTATCCTTTTCCAGACATAAAACAACCTCCTATCTGTAAATTCTAAAAAAATACTAACCAGTAGATTTACAATTTCATGGGCCAGTTACTTCCATATTCTGAGGTATGGATTATCCAGTCTGTTCAGTTTCAACACATTAAATTCTCTGCAGTTTGCTTTTACCTCAGAAATGGTAATTTCCTTTTCTATATATACCCTTTACCAAGAGCTAGCCTGCCTTCCCTACTCACCTTACATCATTATCTTTACTGAACACAACAGAAGAGAATTCATTTAGATTTCAGGCCAGATGCAGATTACCTCTATTCACCACCCAATCATTTATGTATGCTTTTTTTCATGTTTCTTCTCTCATACTCTCATTACACTTAAGAGTTACAAAGCTGTTTACTATGTGTTTTGACTTTCTTTAAAAAAGAGAGCTACTTTTCTGCATTGGTGACAAACTTCAGCACTGAATGTGTGTTTAAGGCTATTCTATAAATAGGAACAATCTCATTTACCAGTGGGAATCACTGAATTAATCCTAAGAAAGCAAAGAAAGTGTAAGAACTTGTGAAACTGGCACACCCTTCAACTTGAAAACTGGGCTATGGAGATCTAGCAAAAACACTTATAAAGAAGACATAGAAGATATCTGGAGCAGCTGTGAAGCTTCTAAACATATTGTGTATTTTCATATAGAAAATATGAACTTATTAGACTGTCTCTTCACATCATTAGATTCATGGCAGTGAACATATGAGGAAAATGCTACCATGAACTTGAAGGATTCAGAAAGCAGCTGTGCTGCTGCAAGATACAACTAAAAGGTTGATTCTCAACTGTGATGTATGCACAGGTTACCATGAGGCAGGTAGTTAATCTGTACTAAATGCTGAGAAACAACCAGGATACATACTTGTATCCTATGCTAAAACACAGTAGGTGTGAGCCATTTCAGTCCTCAGCTGCAAAAGAAGTAAGCTGCCCACTCTGTCATGGACTCAGGGCAAGTGTGTGGACAACCAACACAGGCAGTTGACATACAGAATCACATTATTCATATGAACATGCTTAAGTATCAGAATCCTCGAAGTCTACAAGAAGGTTATTGGTATTCCCCTGCTACATATATGTGAGTATGGGGTTTTTTGTGCTGTGGAGCCAAAAATCAGGCACAACTCTGTACACACTGTTTCACAAACACTGAATAGAGGGAATAATCATCTACCTCACCCTGCTGGCTGCACTCTTGCTAATAAAATCTAGTATGTAATTGCCCTTCTTTGCTTCAAGGACAAACTGTTGACTGACGTTCAATTTGTCATCAAGCAGGTCCCAAGGTCTTTTTTCGCAGAGCTCTCTATCCAGTCTGCCCCCATCCAGTTGTTACTGCATGGCTTAATTCCATCCCAGGCACAGGACTTCATACGCGCCTTCCATTCCTTTCTTGATTTCATTCCTGATTAGGGTTCATTCTTATTGCTTCTCTACATCTAGGTTGTGAGACACAGGTAAATATGAAAGGAATCCAGAATTTCCAGGAGAAATTCCTTTCTCAACTTTGATCACAAAGAATTCTTAGTCACAATATGACTATTCTATTAAAAAAATGCATACAGCATAACAAAACTTCTTTCAAACTCTTCAGCTATGAACAGATTGCCCTGTAAACTACTTTTACCAACCTTACTTTTCCCCATCAGAAACTCTCAGACTTTTATCACAAGATCTTGGAATGCTCTTCTGAGAGAAATAAAAAAAGAAAAACCTCTGTCCATCTCCTATCGGTCTTCTTGGCACTGTGTCTTAGCCACCCTTATTTATTTTTCTCTTTATCTACTAGATGATAACTAGCAATCTGTCCTACTGCTGGGAAGTGGAAATAAATTTTTCCCTTATCTCAGATTGCAACCCTAGATTGCCACTAGTGCTGCAATTCGCTCCTGCTTTTTGTTTTACAATCAAGTAGCTACATTACCTTGATTTCATAGCTAATGGGGGTGGGAGATGTCCTATTTCTGAACATGTGCTATTTACAGAACTGTCTCATGTCAGTGCTAAAACACAGGAGGAGTGAGTCATCTGTATCCTGTACATGAAAAACTAAAGTGATTGCTTTAGTATTTACATATCCCTTGACCAGCTCTCCTATTCTAGCAACACACCAAGAGCAGAACTGCTATGCATTGCTTGGGTAAAGAGAGAATGTGAATTTTCACTCTACTAGGCATGCCATATGTAGAGCATTAACTTAAACTGGGGCAAAGAGGATTTATGTAATAGCTTTATACAGTAATCGTATAGTCTTTGGACCTCTACAGTCGGCAAACAAAAAAATGGTGTCCTATTTATCAGGATAATTACTCAGGGGATCCCATAACACAAGAGAAAACCTATATAAAATTAGTGTAGTATAACTTTTTTCTCCACTGCCTAAATATCTGTCGGAGTCTAGAAGGTACCATTATGCAAAATTCTTCTTTCACACTATCATCCAAAAAGCCTGTGACAGATACCCTAGAAACATGTGGACTAATTTGAAACAGTTCAAAGAAGGTAGCTGGGACAATGGTGGCACTGTCTATAGGCTTAAGTGTGCTTGTTTCAGATTACTTGTTTGGGGACGAAAAGTATTGCTAGTGAGGAACACAGAAGTGCTAATGTAACACAAATTTAGTAAACTAGGTTGAAAACAGCACAAAATCCCCAGTAAATACTTATCAAAATTATTCTAAAAACAATGCTGTAATTCCAGAGACTTAAAAAATTTACTTATTTATTTATCCTTAAATTGATTTGCAAGTGACGCAAAATGAGGAAACTGCAGCGTTGGCTGAAGAAAAAAGCCTGCAGTATGCTGATCTTACCCAGCCTTTCCAAGCCACCTCTGTCCTGATCTGCAGTAACTCTTGATTTCAGTTACAGATCTCCCTTGAAAAAGAGGTTCTCAGTTATGCCAACAGTATAGCAGATTAGAGGTAAGAAAAGATGTCCAACAGAACAAGAGCAACTAACTCTTTCACTAAGAGCCTCTCTTGGAGTTGAATATTGCTGTATTGATCCCAAAGACAGTTATAGCATCAAAGGTAAAATCTAAAATTTAACACAATCCTATTGCTGATTACTAAGCCCAATTAACTAACATGACACTTGGCAAACCACTGAAAGAGGGGATTTCTGTCCCAGCAAAGTTAAAACATGTAATAAAAAGAGAGAACATGAATTAGGTGTGCAGTAATGAACAGGCAGTGAAATGGATAGATTTTAGTTTCACATATGTAACATTATTATTTTCTTTCATGCACAGTGATGGTGTTGCAGAGGGTGTGTGTTTTAAGGAGAAATTCAATCAAGAAAAACAGGTTACTGTTTGCAAATAACATATAAAGTAAGAACAGCTTTCTGATGCAATCAGAGAGAAATAAGGGTCAGCATGAGAAAAGATGGTAATAAGCAAGAAGAACCTACAATAAGATTGGAGGAAAAATTAATTCAATAGTCAAGGTACTTTGGCACACACAGGTGTTTTTTACCTCAGTGGGTCTACTCAAAGATGTAGAGTTAACCATAAAATAAATTATATATGAATGAGGTGGAAACCTATCGGAAGGTATCACAAGTAATTCTTCCGTTGAGTCAACACAAACCTTACTGGTGCCTACCCAAAGACAAAGCTGGATGCTGCCAAAAGTCTTGCAGAAACTCTTTTCACTGTAAAGCCGGATGGTTATTCTTTATTCAGGTAGAGACCTTCCTTCCCTTATCTATACCACTACTGCTTTCAAATTAGAGGACAAGTCACACTTTACAGAATTTTAACTTAAATCTGCCTGATTCCGTTTTTGTACCTGTACTTCCTATGCCCTAATTGTGAATTGTGCCAGTGGGGAAACTCTGACTGCAACACGCAAGACATGGATAATGAGAGGCATGCCAAGGTTTAGTTCCCATCACTTTTTATACAGCATTGCTGTGGTAGCAGGTCTTGATACAACTAGCTGCCCACATATAAAGAGAGTAATTTGACTTTCAAGTCCAAAGGAGTTACTGTCCATCTTCTCTTGAGGAAAAGGTGGGAGGACAAATAGAATCAAGATACAGGCCAGTCTGGCCCGTGAGCTGCCATTTGGATCAAGCCGCTATAAATCACATTGAATAGATTCACAGACAAGATGGAAATTTCACCACTGAGCATATTTAAGATATTTCTTCTGCTGCTGATGTTGGAAAACAAAGCTCTTTCAACCAAACTTCTGCTTATTCTAAAGAGCAATTAACCCCAGAAGACAGGTTGCATATGCAGGATGTTCAGGCTAAGGTGATTTCTTTCTCATCCTCTGGGAATTTCTTTCCCATTTTCCCAGATCTCATGGTCCAACATGATTCTTGGTGTACAACCCACAAAGCAGACACTTTTTTAGCTAGCTGGTGTAACAATCATGCTCTTGAAGAAGGTTAAACTGGGCCCTCAACAATCTTAAGCTGGAGGAAGCTACTGACTTGATTTGAGTGGTCTGTACTTATGCTTTGTGGAATAATAGGGGGAAAAAAAACCCATTTCACTCCAAACTGATATTTCTTGAGTATTCTGTATTTATTTTTTATTTAGAAATTCATTCCGTTTGTCATGCAAACTATCCAGGTAATGAAGTGTTACTTACCAGGATGCATAGAAATTAAATCCTTCAAACTACAGAAACAGAAACTAAAGCCTACAAACATGGAAAACCTTTTTTTATCTTTTCTTATTACATCCCTTCTTTTCCAACCTGATTATACACAAAGACCTCAGCAAGGACTAACTTCATGTTAATGTCTGCCATCTCCATGTTACCCACACACACAAAAATGAGAATACATTGTACTTTCTACTCTGCTTTATTTTAATGTGGAAAAAACCCCCATGTTTTTATTAAGGCTCACATTGCATTATAAAAAATTAGAAAAACTCACGTTGAAAGGGACCTCGAAACATCATCTAATGCAACTTCCATGGGAAAGGAGGCCTAGATGAGATTATCTAGCACTTTGTGCAGTTGCAACACATAACTAAAAGAGTCACATAACTGAAACATTTTAAAAACACAACAAGAAGCAATGAAGAACAAAACACGTTTCCCTGAAAATGTCTGAGTAAATTACCCTTGTTATCTTATGCATTACTGATAATGCTATAATGGATTCAATAATACTTGCAAACCAAATTACTAGAGACTTTATAAACTAGTACAGCATAAACTTAAATATCACAATGTATTACTAGATAAATTGACAGTAACAAGAAATCCCTGTGACTAGCTTTTTGGTTAAAAATCAATCCCCATTATAAAAGAATTTGGATAATGTGCTAAATGTGGGTAACGTGTTATATCGACTACCTTCATTACAAACACAAACAGAAGATCTAAAAACCGTCAAAAGTAGTAATTGCCTGGACAGTTTCAAACAAATTAAGAGCATACTAGAAAATTCCCCTGAAAGGAAAGTAGGACTCCTAGATCCAGAATCTGGCAGGGAAACTCAATCCACAAGAGAAAGTCAAATTGCTTTCTCCTGCTAAATGCAGTATGACAGAATTGGTGATAAATAAGTAAGCTCTGTTTTGCAAATTATCAAATGCAAAGCAAAGTACTTCGGGCATGTTCCGCGGTGGTTTCCATCGCACTTCACTGACTATGCTGATTACCGTTTTATGAGCAGAGACAAGTCCTTTGCTTGTCCACAATTTTTTTCTCAGAATAATTCTGCTTCACACTCCAAGACAGGTCTGAGCTCCTAGCTGCTGTTGTGCACAACAGTATCTTTTAATAGCTCTGCACTATTCAGTTTTGCAGTTACTCAAGCAGCAGGACTTTCCAGAGATTGCTACTTCTCCCAAGGTTAAAATAAAAACCATACTTGCATTAGCAGCAATGACAAATTTACCCAGAAATCCCTGGACTGAATATGCCAAGCTGTATTATAACCATGTATCAAGTTAAATAATGAAGACCTTACACAGCTCACCCAATTATCTTCCCACCTTGCTATCCAGAATCATGCAGTTTCCCAGAATCCATTTCTATCCTGAAATACAGCTTTCCAAATGGAAAATCAACCAGGCACAAGATAAGATTTAGCTTTTGCCTATTCGTCCAACTTCTCCAAAAAGCCTTTGGTGAACAAATATCCATTTCATCCATCTCTCTCACACTCAACATTGTGTTTTTCATGTTTGTATAGAAAGAAGAGAATGCTTTGTTTAAGGAATAGCTACCATGGGAGAATCAGACTGCCACCTGACCAGCCAAGGGCCCTCCAGAGCACACAAAACATTCTCAGGTTGGTAACATAGAAAGAAATACTACACATTCCTCAGAAGGAGATGGGAATGCTGCTGTTTAACTTCTTCAAAGGCAAGGATACTAGAAACATGCATGAAGCTGCCCTGCTACCATACGCTTCTGGGCATCATTAGTCAACCAGAAACTTTCCCTTGAGAATGACAGGCAATAAGAGAGTGTGATTGCTGCGTAAAATAGCAATGAACAGGTCACGTCAGTGAATTAAGGAAATAACTTCCAGGCAGTTTTGTTCTGCAAGGACCAACACATAATGATGCACCTGTTTTCCATCAAAACTATAAAATCCTAACTACAAAAGTTCCTTTGGGCTGGAATACAAGAATGGTTTTAGGTAATGAAATAACCTCCCTCCAAGTTGTATTTCCACAACAGTTTTCTAGTTTTTGAAGTTCCGAGTCCATTCCTTCCTAGGGTCACAAATCATACAGGGTTAAAATATGGAAAATTAAACACATTTCTGATAAAGGTAATTAGTGCTTGGACATCCCATGAGCTAAACCACTTGTCACATCTCCAACTGCCCCAATCTTTTGAGCAATTTCAGTCGTAGACCCTTGTAACAGAAAAACACTATACAATGTGTTTGCATATTAATACAAACAGCTAATACACTAGTATAATGTTATTCCAGTCAACAGAAACTTTTCAGGATTCTTTGGTTGTTTTCTTTAAATAAGAGCAAGCAGTTCTGGCATAGCATGCAAGGTCCAAGCCTAATAGTTTTATCAGTGGCAGTTAGTTACATGTACGCTAGGAATCACTGAATTCAACACCCTGTGTTACCACACCTGCTCTTCCAAGATATATCACACAGAAAGACCAGAAATTCAAGACTAGAATGAAAATTTTTAACCTAAGGAACAAGACACTTGTATTCATGACTAACACTGAAGAAACCAAACTGATTTCTTTAACATTCCTTATGTTCCTGTTGAACTTCTTTGTACGTTCACTTGGGCTCTTTACTCCTACCCTACAGAAAATTTTCTGTCTCCTGTCCTGCAGAATAAAGCACATTGTTACTGACTTAATAACTTGCATTTCCCACTGGGATTCCTGACAATTCTCCCAACTTCGTACAAAGGCTGACAACTAGTTTATCTTGTGCCCTGGCCTCTTTGCTCACTGCTGCCTGCAAAGGCACCAGGATCTCGAAGATGGAAGTTAACTCTTGTAGCTGGGACTTTGTTTAGCACAGCGCACCTCAAAAGGAAGTGACATGACAGAGACAAATAGCCCTATTTCACTGACAAAGCTGCACCCAAACTGCTGTCTCAGTCACTACTCACTGAGTCTACCTCAGTGGAAGCTGACCCTCAATCAACTAACCATGAAGGCAAATAGGTCAAAATTCCTTCCCATACTTATCCAACATCTAATAGGACATTATGACAAAATTAAAACCTAGAAGAGTTCAGATTTTCAGAATGACTATTCATGTATCAGCTTCAAAGGCTCAAAATACAAGTGGTTCTTTCTCTTACCACTTTTATTCTTTTATTTTTCACACAGTTATTTTTCTCCTTAGTACCTGTAATAAAAATTGAAATTAACACAGTTCAATTTCATATTACTCCTCATTCAAGTTTCATCAAAATCATTCTATCAAACACAGAACAATAAATTTCTACCTCTTTCCCTGAATGATACTGCTCTACAATTTGCATTTATTAAATATACCAGCAGAAAGAGCATAAATTCTGTGTGGCTGATACAGCAAGCTTTGTCTTTTTATGATTCAATAATAATATTTTTCAACATTTGATCTGTAGTAAAGGGGAAAACATACACACATTATATATATACACACATGCACACAAACATTAGCCTGAACATACTATATGGAATCCAAAGAATATTTGTCTTCAACTTATAACAGTTAGTATAGCTACTAAGAGTATTTAAAAAACTGACAGTCTCTTAAAAACTGACAAGTATTTCTTATTCTGCTTGTACTTTCAAAACAGTTTCCATGACATTCCATCTCCCATGTTTCATTCTATTTGAATTATGCTGCTTGAATTCAGCCATTTTTTAAGATGCAAATTGTTACTTTGTTTATATTCATGCAATTTAATTTCAGTGTAACATTTTATTATGATTGGTATTTATACACTACCCAGCACCTATGACTGGGCAACCTAGTAGTGTTCAGAACAAGGAGATTCACAAAACATATTCCATTCCAGTTTCATGTTTTAGTTACCTCCTTAAAAAGACACCAGAAACTCACAAGTTATGGTAGTGGAGAATTTTCTTAAAACAATTTAAAAATACCAGTCTTCAAACTCACCACATTCCTTACCAATTCTACCCTGGCAATTTACTGATTTAGGATCCTGCAAAAAGAACAGCTGATGAGGAACTGACATGCACAAGCAGAAGCTAGCAGTTTTACCTCTAAACTCGCTGAAGATAGGAAAAATGTATGAGAGCTGTACCAAGTGCCAAGGGAATAAAGAGAGGCCAGCAAAACACACATATTTCTTAAAAATAACTTATGGATGGCAGGAAGTAGTACAGTAATTTGCTAACTTAAAAGCACCTTGTCTTTGCCCTTCTCTATCCTTCTCCCTTCCTGTTTCCATTTGCTGCCCAGTCTAGTCACTTTTTCATCCTCTTCTTTCCCCCACCCATTATATCTATCTTTTTTTCTTTTATCATCTACCCCACTACTTCCAACACTATGTCCACATGCTCACTAGAAGTGTTCAATAAGCAACAATGTTTTCTCATTCCTGAGAAGTGTCCAAACTCCACTTATTCCTGGGGTTCTAACTAGCTCAGAAACACCAAGAATCCAGGCGACTCTTTTCCTTCCCTCCCTCTCCATCTTCAACCCGTCTTGCACTCAACCATGGGCCTTGAATCAGAAAGCCTCCTCTCTGGTATCATAAGGAAGAGCTACAATTGAAGTGTAGATACTTCCTTGTTTCTAAGACCACATTGTTACCTGACATCACCAGTGTTGCACTTAAAGAATCATTTCTATTAACCTCAAGTCTCCTAAGTGGTGGTGATTTATGCCTGACCCTCAGTTTCTAGCAATCATATCAACACTGCACAAAACTACTGACTCAAGATTGATACTTTTATTAAGTTACTTCTAGTTTTAACTATAGCAAAGAAAACTAGAATCTTTAAAGATCAAGAAAGCAAATAATAAAGGTCTAGTACTTATCTCCACAGTTTTAAATCCTGTATTTGTTTTTTGAAGAGAAAGCAGGGATGTGATTCTGATCTACAATTCTGGAATTAACAGCAACACTGTAAAAAGAAACATTCAATTCTTCCAATCATCAAGACGACTGGGGCCTTGCAGTAAGAATTATGTCTGCAGATTTCGGTGTATGGAAAATTACCCCGTAACAAACTGAATTCTTTTTCAACTTGAGGCAGAGAGAAACAGGTAAATGGAATTTCATTCCCGCAATGTGGAATTGCCCACACAATTTATAGTAAGATGGGAGCTTTGGTTCCAACTGACGGCTTTAGGAATTTGAAAAGAACTCCTGGTTATATGTGAACCAGGAAGAACACAGCTTGAGCTTTGAGATCTCACCTGGAATTTTTCTGTATTTTCTACTGACTAACTTCCAAGCACAAACTTAGAATCATAGAATATCCTGGACTGGACGGAACCCACAAGGATCATCAAGTCCAACTCCTGGCCCTGCCCAGGGCCAACCTGAAGAATCATACCATGTGCCTGAGAGTATCGTCCAAATGCTTCTTGAACACTTTCAGGCTTGGCGCTGTGACTACTTCTCTGGAAACCCTGTTCCACTATTCAGTCCCTCTCTGGGTGAAGAACCTTTTTCCTACTATCTAACCTAAACCCCTCCTGACACAACTTCAGGCCCTTCCCTTGGGTCCTGTCACTGGTCACCAGAGAAAAGAGACCAGTGCCTGCCCCTCCTCTTCCCCTTGTGAGAAACCTGTAGACCACTATGAGATCTCCTTTTAGTCTCCTCTTTTGCAAGCTGAGCAAATCGAGTGACCTCAGACGCTCCCCATATGGCTTCCCTTCAAGGCCCTTCACTATCGTCGTTGCCCTCCTTGGGACCTCTCTAATAGTTTAATATCCTTTTTACATGGTGGTGCCCAAAACTCCACACAATGCTCAAGGTGCACAAGTCCAGAACAGGACAATCCCCTCCCCTCCACTGGCTGGTGATGCTTTGCCTCATGCATCCCAGGTTAACCCTTTTTCTAGAACTTATTGGGGGAAAAAATCTAAGGCCATTAATATCACTTTTTGCAGTCATTTTCTGGACTTGTCTGCACTTTGCAATATTGATCCTTCACATTTCTTGCCTTAAGATTAATACATTCTTTAATGAGATTATTGTTTAACACTTCTCCTAGACTTCCTAGAAACAAACAGACTTCTCACATTTACTATGTTACAATAAATTTTCTATCAGTTCAGAGTACACCAAATTGTCAGTATCTTTAAGAAACACAAAAAAGCCCTTGAAAACAAGGACTAGATAGCTACAGCTTTGATCCTGGCAACATATTTTCACACGCTCAACTTCATCAAGAGTTGTCCGCTCTCCACAAGACTGCTTGCTTTACTTTAGTGAATGCACAGTTTATGTATTTGCAGAGCTATGGCCTAAGTGAAGAGGAACGGCATTTTGAATATTTTGTTATCTCAGTGTTGCAGCTCTTGCAAATACTACTAGTTGCCTGATATTTGTTTTTCTTCTTCCAAATCACAAGAGCTTTAAATGCTTGAAGAATTGAACCATAACAGCTCAAAAACCCTGATGTAAATGTGAAGAATCTATTTAAAAATACTGGGGGTTTTTAGCAACCTTCTGATTTTAAAAATTACATGAGTGTGCTGCAAGGACTGATCTCATTTCTCAGTTTGCACATGGATTCTGATAGCAGCTGGGGAACTTCCATGAAGTGTAGCATTTAATATTTTCCCCCAGCCCCATTAACTTTTTAAATAAACAGGACATTATAAAATCTTAAATAGAATTTTCTAGCACAATGGGAAGTCATGTTTATTTTTCAATTAAAAAAAGGAAAATAGAAACACTGCTGGAAAATGAGCAAAGCAAGGATGGTTTACAGTAGGATTTGTTCAAACTTTACACCTTCCAATCAAAAAAGAAAAAAGAAATACAAAACATACATATTACACTACTTTACACTTCTGTAATCAACTCATATAGACAAAATATTGAACTTGACTTTGGTATTTCTCTAAATCCAATACCATCCCCTCTTTGTCACACTCCAACAGCTCACTGGGCACATAGAAACAACAGCCGTTCTCAGATGGCATGAAATTCAAATAGCTCTTTTAGACTCGAAGAGGTGGAATCCTCCATAGAAGGAATAAAAATACCAAGATCTGATTGTAAATTACCATGTGTCAAATTAATAATTCAACAATAAAATATGAAATATCACACAGAGTTAATCAAGAATTTTTTCGTACAGTGTTCTGTGATCAGCCGAGTCTAGAAACAGTCAGTACAAGAGTGTGAATACACTCAAGACAAACTTTTCAAGGCCTCCTACTAGCCTTGAAATTGGGAAGAGAACTCAGATTAAATGTAATCAGACCTATTCAAAGTTTGTTATGTGGAGTTTCAGCAGTTTACTAAGGCTGCAATTGCTGATGCTCCAACAAAAATTTAAATATTAACAGGGAACTACACAAAACAGATTTTTGAAGACAGCTGATGACATATTAGGAACGAATGACAATTTCAGGACCAAATTTTTGCCCTGTCTACATTCCCAATACACAGTAGAATGGCACCGTTTCAAGTCCTTGGGAGTTCAAAGGAGGAAATACAAATGCACATCATATTTTAGGTGAGAAAACAAGAGTAGACAAAGAACACTGATTTCCTGTGTAGGCACTTCTTTTCCATACCAGTTTTAGCTTTAAGACAAGATCCCTTGAAACCCAAATACAGGCTACAATCAAAAGCCATAAGCCTTCCCATCAATGTAGAACTTGCCAGTGCTCCAGAAATAGACTTAAACTCTGGACAATTTTTTTCCCTTCCCTTTCTCCCCACAATCGCCCAAGCACACAGTCCTGCTGAATCCCCTGTAGAAGAAAATTTTTAAAAAAATAAATCTATGAATCTTTAACTGAGTATTGCTATGGCAACAAATATAATTCAGAACTTCTCAAACCATTTCTAATGGGAAGTATTTATACAGACAAGTTAGTATATGGCTTTAAAACAGTCAGAAATGTGTAACCAATAGGGAAAGACTACTGATGAAATTAATTTGTCTTTTTTTTTTTTTAAGTTTAACATTAAAAGGTTTAAACTACTACTGTTTGACTTGGTACTTAGATAGGACAATGATGATTACAGAAGTGCTTCCTTGACCAAGTGAATAAACAAGCACAACTTTAGGCACTGAAGTACAGAAATTTCTATGATGATCCAGCAATTCAAACAAAATTCAAACAATTCAAACAAAACAGCACTTCCTCCTCTAGTTTGATCTTCCATAGTGTTTACAATTATACTTTAGTGCAATTTTCAGTGGTACAGAAACTCCTCATCAACTTTAAATGACAAATTAAAATTAAAAACAATGCTGGTTTCCCAGAAAAAAGCAATGGTCTGTCACTCAAGAGACAAGAGTTCTACCTCTGGGTCAAGACCTACACAATCTGGTCATATCACAGTTTGCATTTCCCATCTACATAATGAGATAATGCTAGTTTTTCCTCTAATCCGACTTTCCTTTTATTAGGTCATGAACTTTTCAGGCAAGACCGTTTTTTCCAGCATGGTTGTAGAGGCACAGCGCACAGATTTTTTGGTTCGGACTTCTGACTGTTATCATCGTCAGATTTCAAAGTGTGTATTACAGTTAAAAGACTGGTAGTAAGCTTCAGCACTGACTGTGGCCCTAATGAGCCAAAATATTCTGAGACTGCAATAATCTAAATACTATTTAGAAGTGGAACTGAGAAAAAACGTGACAACACATAAAACCACAAATGGTTCTTATCAGTAAGTTTTCATGTGTTACAGAGAGAGAACACAGTGACCACCTGTCCAAAACTGCTTATAATCAAGGGAGCTGAGAAGCAATCTGTGCTATTATCTTTTTTTTTTTTGTTGATCCCTTCCTATTTTCAGAAGAGCTGAGTTTAAAAATAAGGTGATCGGCACATGGCACAGCACTACTTAAATGGGATTTTGTTTAGAGAGCCTTTGCCTCAACAAAAAGGTGCAGAGCAACTCCTTATTACGGTTTCCACAAGCTGACTTGAGATCACCATGGTTTTATACTACCTATTGTATATATTACTATATATATTACTGTGTCTGATTCAACTATGTACTTATTTTAGAAGACCTAAAAGTTGACGTATTCTATTATGCTTTCAAGAGTAGTTCTAACATTTCAAGTACAATTCAAATTCTTCAGTAAAGCCAGATATCAACATCTACACATCATGAAATAAATTTCATATCAAGGAAATTCCAATACTACTATATCAGCAAGATAAAGGGAATGCAGTTCTTTGAAGAATACAAAGCACAGAGATTCTAAGTTCAACTAGCAGTATATAGAGCATAGGACTTTTATCAACACATCTAGATGCCTTGCTGCAGCACCCTCTAACCTAGCCTAGAATTCATACTATGAAATAGCCTGAAGAACATTAACGGCTACAGCAAACCACAGTCAGCATATATTTTCTTAAATCACAAAAATAATTACATTTCAATCACTAATCTAACCAAGATGAAAACTAAAGCATGTCCAATGCTTCAATTACAGCAAGTCTGTAAGTCATTCTGCTCCAAATCTGCATTGGGAACTTGCTCAGGTACATTTATCTGATAACAATGCTTATTATGGCAGTCATTGATAAAAGTTTTGCCTTTCACAATTAATACAGGAAGCATTGGTTAAAATAGCACCTTCTAAATGGCAAAGTAATAGTAGTAAAGAAATGGCAGTAGGAAAATTTTCCAGACTTGAGAAATCTGCTTTTAAAATAAAGTAATTCTCTTACAACAGATGCTGAGAAATGGATTTTTTAAAAAAGCTATTTTACATAGGACACACGCAAATACATTTATTTTTTTACTTCCTCTGCAGCTGCAACTAAGAAACTATTCCCAGATCTTTGCTGAGACAGTTGGTGATTATCACGTGCAAATAAAAGAAACAAACATCAACACATTGTATGCCGCATTAAGTTCTATTCCTGATAAAACTTTAGGGGACAGAAACATAGTCAAATGAATGGGGAAAAGACACAATATGAACTGAAAAAAAGTGGTGAAATTTTACACTATTGAAAAGACGTTACAAATGAAGCCCAGTAAGGACAGCTTCAATTACATGCTACTGCCATTGCTCATGGTTCTCTTGTCAATTCTACACAATCAACATTCATCACTGTACAGTTCTGGCTTTCAGCATCTCATCACTGTTATTTTAGAAAACTTCATATAAATGGGTGTACATTTTATAATTTTACGCAATTCTGGTTCTAACTTTCTATTTTGACCTCATTGTATGCAAAGAAATAATATTCTCTACTTTTTGATTTCAAAATAAAACCAACTGCCTGTTCAAGAACACAACTGCAAAGATGCCTTGATGAAGAATAGAATGAAGCATGAAGCTCAGAATTACTGTGGAAGAAAAAGCCCATACTGGAAATAAAAGAAGCATAACTTAATAAAAAAAACCACAAATGCAGCATTTGCAAAAAATAGTCCAAGTTGTTCTTCCCCCCTGCTTCCACATGGGATGTCTTCAGTCCCAAAGTAATCAGGTATTGAGTGGGCTTCAAATCATACTGCCATAAATGTATCAAACATGATTTTGTTTCTCTTTGTGCTCCAAAGATTCTCTCATACTCATTTTTACAGCATGTGCCTGCACTTATACAAAGTTTATTAAGAAGACAGATACTGGATAGGTACATTTACTCTGGAGTTGTTCTTACTTTGCATCTTCCATCTAGCCTTTCATCACCCATATTTATCCTGGTAAGCTAATGAGGAAAGGTCAAGTGAAGTCTGGTATTATCAGCTGAACACCACATTAACGACAAAACTGAGAGCTGGAAGAAGACAAATGGTAACTTCTGTGGACAGGAATTGGTACAGAGTACACAAAACCCACTAATTTTCCTCAGTACATGTCAGACAGGCATTCAGGAATCAGTATTCGAAGTAAACATATGAGAGTCAGTGAGACTGGTTTGTCTATCTGGCGACATTCAGGAAAATTAATCCCTATTAACTACACATGTGGAACTCAAGTATATTAACTAGAGCCTGTGTGAACACCCTTGCTCAGAATCATAAGATCTCTACTTGGTTTGACACAATTCAACTAGCAAAAGAAAATATCCCACAGAACAGTTTTTATCAAGTTAAACTAACTTCTTTAAAACTGACGTGTTTAATAACACAGCTCAGTCTGCCAGTGTCTCCATGAATGTAATCCTTGACTTCACACATGAAATTTTTATAGAAGCCTCAGCTCAAGAATTACCTATCCATTACTGCTCACTGCTTTAGGACATGGAATTGGAACTCATGGAGTGGGAGCAAAATTCAGATAATAGAACCATAAAGGTAAGAAAAGACTTCCAAGATCGTCAAGTTCAATGTTTGACCGAACATCAGCATGTTTCTAAGTGCCACATCCAGTGGCACTTGAGTGTTCCTTGAACACTCCCAGGGATGGTGACTCCACCACTTCCCTGGGTAGCCATAGTGGTTTGATCCTGGCTGGATGCCAGGTACTCACTGAATAAGAGAAGGAGAATGAGAAGCAAAATAAATCTTAAAGACACCTCCCTCCGACCCCTCTTCCTCCAAGTTCAACCTCCTCTCTTCCAGTGGCGCAGGGAGACGGAGAATGGTAGTTACAGTCACTTGATGTTTCTGCTGCTGCTGCTCAGAGAGAGGAGTCCTTTCTCTGCTTCCTGTGGGAGCCCTCCCACAAGAGACAGTCCCTCATGGACTTCTCCATCCCACGGATAACAGTTCTTCAGACTCTGCTGCCACGTGTGTCCCTTTTCTATGGTGTGCAGTCCTTCAGGCACAGGCTGCTCCAGTGTGGGTCCTCCACAGGCCACAGGTCCTACCAGGAAAATCCTCTTCTAGTCTGGGCTCCTCTCCCCATGGGCTACAGGTCCCTGCAGGACCCTGTTCCAAGATGGGCCTCCTACAGGGTCACAGCCTCTTCTTTCAGCATCCACCTGCTCCAGTGTGAGCTCCTCCACAGGCTACAGATGAATCTCGGCATCCCTGTGGTCCTTCATGGACTGCAGAGACACAGCTGCTCCACCATGGTCTTCACCACAGGCTGCAGGGGAACCTCAACTCTGGTGGCTGGAGCACCTCCTCCCCCTCCTTCTCCCCTGACCCTGCACTGTTGTTCACATGTTCTCACTCCCCTCTTCTCTGGCTGCCATCTTCATCTGCATGTTCTTGGTTTTTTCTTTCCTTCCTAAATATGTTCTCACAGAGGCATTACTGTCACTCCTGACTGGTCCGGCCTTGGACAGCAATGGGTCTGGCCTGGAGCTGGCTGGCATTGGCTCTGCTGGACATGGGGGAAGCTTCTGGCAGCTTCACACAGAAGCATCTCTATAGCAACCACCCTCCTCCCCACTCTCCTCCATCCCACTCCCTCTCCCTACCTACCAACACCTGGCTACAGAAACCCAACACAGTAGCCCGTTCTAATGTTTGGTCACTCTTTGAGTTAAGAAATTCTTCCTGAACCTCTTCAATCTGAACCTCCCCTGGCACAGCCTGAGACCATTTCCTCTTGTCCTGTCACTAGTCCCCTGGAAGAAGATGACGATCCCCATCTGGCTACAGCCTCCTTTCAGGTAGCTCTAGAGAGCATTAAGGTCTTCCCTGAGCCTCCTTCTCTCCACACGAAACAACTCCAGCTCCCTCAGCTGCACCTCATAGGACTTACTCTCCAGACTCTTCACCAGATCTGTTGCTGTTCTCTGGACTCACTCCAGCACCTCAATGTATTTCTTCTAGTGAGGCGCCCAGAACTGGACGCAGGATTCCAAGAGCGGCCTCACCATTGCTGAGTAAAGGGGGACAGTCATTCTCCTGGTCCTGCTGGCCACACTACTTCTGAAACAGACCAAGATGCTGTTGGCCTTCTTGGCCACCTGGGCACACTGCTGGCTCACATTCAGCCATGTTCCCCAGCCATGTTTTTCGCTGAACTGCTTTCCAGCCTAGTGACTTGTAAGGCTGTATGGGGTTGTTGGAAGGGGACCTTGAAAATCATCTAGTTCCAACCCCCCTACCACAAGCAGGGACACCTTCAACCAGAGCAGGTTGCTCAGAGTGCAGGACACGGAACTTGGCCTTACTGAATATCACTGGCCTTGGCCCATCAATCCAACCTCTCCAGACCTCTCTGCAGAACCTTCCTACCCTCCAGCAGATCGACACTCTCACCCAACTTAGTTGTCATCTGCAAACTTACTGAGGGTGCACTTGATCCCCTCATCCTGGTCATTGATAAAGATATTGAACAGGAAGGGGCCCAATACTGAGACCTGGGGAACCCCACTAGTGCCTGGCCATCACCTGGATGTGGCGCTATTCGGCACCACTCTTGAGGCGCGGCCATTTAGTTTTTAACCCAGCAAAGAATGCACCTGTCCAAGCCATGGGCTGCCAACTTCTCCAGGAAAATGTTGTGGGAAACAATATCAAAGTCTAGGCAGATAACATCAACAGCCACAAGGTGGGTCACCTGCTCATATAAGCGACATCCAGCCACTGTGCTTATCTAAAAACTACAAGCAGAAATAAAAAAATGCACCAAAAAATCTCCATGTGGATTGAAACAGTCCTTAACTGTACTGCAAACAGATGCAAAACAGTCATAGGAAAGTGATTGATGTGCACTGGGTACACACACACTCCAGTTTCAGTGGCCAAATACACAAGTATCAGGTGCCCTGGATTAATCAGTGCCATCAATCCACAGTGCCGAAACCCACAGACTACACTCTGCTAGTTCCTACGCTCGCTAAATCTGGTTTTTGTTTATTCGCAGAAGCTGCGATCACACCTCCTAACTGTAGCTTTTATCTGCCATAGCTTTGCATAATTTCACTCATGCAATTACATGGATTTCAGAATCTCTAAGGCTCTGCCCAGCAATTTCCATATGCAGTAAGAAGAGACAAATTATGTTCTCACATGTTGGCTTGGATATGAAAGACTGGAAAACATGTACATAAGTTCAGTTTTATCTATATATAAATGTATGTAAGCTTGCAAGCATATGCACATAATTAAAGGCAGAGCATCACAGTGGCACCTTCGGTATCTTTTTTTTCTCCCAGAGAGAATTCAAGCCCCAAATTAAGGAATCTAGATGACAAATGAACTCTGTATTTCTCTCAAATATAACCATGGCTTCAAAACTTGTATACAATGACAGTTATTGGAGCAGAGGTCAAGAAAGTGGATTTATTCAAATTTTCCTTCCAACAACTTTCATTTTTCTTCCTCTATGGTAATACAAAGGACAAGGAATATCTTTCAACTATACTTTATTTACAACTACCTGAACGACAGTTGCCTATTTAATCATTAATTATCCTCTTTCATTAGCTTAAAGAACTTCTATTTTAGTGATTTATCCTGTTTTTTATTAAATTCAGTAGTTTAAAAAAACTTGATCCATGAAACACTGCACTTTTAAGCCTGATGAAGGGGAATTTTCAAATGCACAGACATAAAACAGGAATTAAATTCCTACTGAAAGTCACTGGAAATAAGTCTACTGTCTAGACTGGCCTGCATCTTCAGTGTTTAAGCAAGAACCTAGGACAACACTAGTCTGAGCACTACTCTAGTGTGGCATTAGTATAGGTTAATAAGGATGATACCTGGATCACTGACTGCACTTGGTGACCTAGCTGTAATTACTGCTACAGCATCTCCCTTGAAGAAGGGAGCTAGGGTTCAGGCACTCACTATCCAGTGCTGTCAGGTCACAGCTTAAGCAAACTGTGAGAGAAAAAAATGTATCTCCTCAGTTTAAACACAAATTTTCCATGTATGGAAGGCAGGTTGACTTCTATACCTACTCATATGACTAAATAATAAAATTCACCGAGATGTAACAAAGCTGTCACAGTTCAGAAGATGAAATGCCCCTTTGATTTTGATGCCTATGGCATGGTAAAATAACACACTAAAGTAATTCCTAACCATTTCTGTCTGTACAGGACAGAGTTAAGTTTTATCACTGCAGATACTCTGATGCTCTCCTGCAGCAGGCAATTAACACAAAGTCCTCATATTAATGAAAAAAGAATTGCAATATGTGACTGTCTGATCACCTTCAGACAATCATATTTGATAGGTATCAAAGATAGGCTATTCTGTTTTGTGAGACAATTCCTTGGTATTACATACCATCTATGTAAATAATTTCTCATGAAAGAAGTTGTGGTAAACAGCTTCTGCAGCACACACACACTGCAGCTACGTACATATTCACGGGACGAAGCAAAGATAAGGTTGCCAGCTTCAAAGAGGAGAGGGCAGAAATGGAAGCTTACTCACAAGTCATACGTACTGGAGGTGTGAGGTAGGAGGGAAGAATAACAGCTCATCCTGAAAAACAGGATCACTGCACTTTCCCAAAATTAATTTCACACTGAATAGAAGAATAAATACATATATACAAAAATATTCAAAAAGAAAAGATCCAGAAAGATGTCTTTGATCTGAATAAAAAGGTTGTATCTTATACTTCTCAGATGGGCAAGATAGAAAGGCAGATCAAAATTTTTCACATAAAGAGATCAGGATAAATAGTTTCAGTGACTGAAAGAACAGTGTATTGCATCATCATTATAATGAATATCCAGTAACATCTATAATCGTGACAACTCCCAGACAGGAAAACCAATCTTGGCAAAATCTCCAGTCTAAACTGAGTGTGTTTCTTTTAAAACTTTTAGTCCTGGGAAACATTCTAGAAAGTTGGATTACAATATCACATTCTTTAAAACAATTGTGTATTCTAGATTTGACAGGCTCTGCCAGTAACAAATACACTCTCCCACTCACCAACTGTGGATAAGAAACTCTGCAAGGCAAATGGACACAAGATTTTATTGCCTTCTGCAAATCTTAAATTGTCATTTACATACATTTCTACATACATCATAAGGTTGCAGAGATATTCAAAACCCTGCTGTAAGACTGTCATTCCCTGAAGCTAGGAAGGCAGCCTAAGACAACAGAAAGAGGTGCAAGGGATTGTTTTTGCTTTTTGAAACAGCCTACCTTTGTCTTTCCAAAATCAGATACAGGCCTACAACTTTCACAAAGCTTCGGCTCCTCTTTTTATCTTCTGAACTAGAGTATTTAACAGAATGGCCACCAGTACTTGATGAAGTTTCCACTTCCTAAGGGAACTCAACTTGGCTGGCTGAAGAACAGAACTTTAGAACTCACATCAGACATAAAAGGGATGAAAGGACCTACCCCACGGTACTCCGTCAAAGATGCTACAGAAGTATCTCCCACTGCATCAATATTTCATGTCTCTTGGACCCAGAGACCAGCACAGCATCCTCAACAGAAGAAAAAACACATTTTTTTTCTTTTTTGTTTAAACAAATGGAACACTACTTTAACAATCCATATATATCAGGAAGCTTCTCAAAATTACTGCCTTAGTTTCCCACCTTTTGCCACTGCCATGAGTCATACAGTACCAGTTAAATCCTCCCTTTAGGTGTCACACTTTGCTCCAAGACTAGCAATTATTTTTCGTCTGTTTGCTTTATTAGAAGACTTCACAAAATGCCATGTATACACAGGTAATGCTTTTTCCTTCAGCTTAGTTGATCAAATTCTGAAACTTTTAAAATTATTTTAGTGGCAAACATCACTTAAATAGCATACATGGTCAGCCAAGTTATTTTTCCTTTTAGCTTCTGTGGAAGCAGTTTCTTGCCTACGAGAACTAGCAACTTTGCTTTTTCTAGTAACTGAAGTACTAAAACATGCTTGGTTTCCTCCAAAGCCCAACCAAGTTTTAGTGCTCCTAAAAGAGGTAGCATAGCTGAAAAAAGTAAGTACACTAAGAGATAAGGCCAACTTCCTCACAGACACTTTACAAAATTATAGGTAATTTTCACTTCCCAACAAGAAAAAAAATCCACCTCCTTAGAAACCTGCCAGCACTTCTTCACTCACTGCTGAAGTTACTTTCTTCAACCCATGGTACTGAAAGTCTGAATCTCTAATCTCTAATCTTACAGGTTAGGGTGCAATTCCCCAAAAAGTATTTTGAAAAGGCACCTAACACACTGCAATGCAAACAGATGTTACATGAGTTCAGTACCTCCTGTCTTCCTTCTCTGTTTCATTTTCCACATGGAGCCTCTCACCCCACAACCCTGTTTATCAACATTGGCAGAGAAAGGAAGCTATGGTTCCAGCTGCCTGAAACTTAATAAAAGTCATTAGGCAAAGGCATGTCTTTCCATTGCTGCAAACAGAATAATCCATCACAGAAACAGAACACTCAAGAAAGCACTGCTTGAAAGGAGGGAAAATCAGGAAAGACAAGAGAAAGCAGCACATAAAATACAATTCAGGAAAAGTAAAACATTTTTAAGATATGTTTTTGAAGGTTACAGGGATTTTGCTGTAAAAAATGTGCCTAATGTCTAATACAGTCTTGGCTTAATGGTTAATTAGTACAAAAAAAGCTCTTTTTCTGATTGGCTTAATGGAAGCTGCACCATGAGCAAAAGGGGGGACTAGATGAATTCCTGAGGTTCCTTCCAACTCAAATTATTTGAAAAATCCAGAAGGAACATTAAGGTAGTCATAAGATTTGCTACTGGACATCTAGAGGCCTGAGAGTCCAAGATAATCAACATTTCTGCAGTGATTTCAAAATGGCTTTGCAGGAGGAAGGGAAGACCAGAAGCTCTCCAAGGATTCCCACCAGATTAACAGAAAGATACATATAGCTTGGTAGATAAAGTTGTTATCTATCTAGACATGATGCTTAGGAACAATAAATAAGGTTGCAGATAACTCCCTACTCTAAAAATATCTTCTGCCATCTATTGTTCTACACTTTCAACTGTTTAGGACATTATATGCACAACTGGTTATGTATTTCTGAAAAATACAATCAAAATATGAGAACTCAGTGGTTGGTCAAAGCCACTAGAGTCAGGACTCAGGATTTTGAAACTTCACCAATGGTAAAGACATTGGATTGAATTTTTGAGACAAAAAAAAAGGAAACAGGGGTACATATGCCCCTCAAGCCATGAAATCCAGGTGTCAGGACAGTGGAAATGTGGGTCATGGTTAGTATATTCAAATACAATACAAAACTGTGGTATATAGTTTTTTTCTCCCTTTTTTAAAAGTAGCATTTTCTGTGTTTATATACAGGAAACCATAAAGGAACAAAAGAATCAGCATTCCTACTGATTTGCTTTTCTAACTAAATGATGAGGTTGACTTACCTGTTGCAAATAAATGTATTAACATAAGGCAAATTAATCAGATAAGACCTTTTTCTTATCTATCTCAGAAATCCACTTCTTGCTTTTTGCTTCTCCCTGAAGGTGGACAGATAATGAAATTCAGTCAAGTCAGATTAACATCCATATTGTCAGTGTGGCAGTATTTGGTTTTCAGACAGTAACAATTTTGTCATTCTCTAAAACAAGTTTACCAGTAGCACAATTTTTTTACAATTCTATGGTCTTTCATACTTCTTATTTCAAGGAAATCAGTCTCTTTTGCAGTACTTACATAGAGGCTTGTTTTAAAGCTTATATATACTCTTGGCTTACTTTAAGGATAGATGAAGTTGGCAGCTGTCCACCAAGAGAGTTAGGGGGAGTAAAAAAACCCCACAATTTATAGTGTTCATTATTCACTACACACAGTTATCACCCAACAGAAAATGGGCAAACTGGCAAGAATGATGACACTAATTCCTTAACAGTCTGTTGGAGATGAAAGAAGCATTCCTGCTTACTCCAAGAAGAAAAGCTAAAACCTTTTGTTGTGTTCTCTTATTACAAGAAACGCTGTCAAGAGCTGCAAATAATTCCAGTTAGGAATGCCCAGGAAAAAAGATGGCATGAAGCCTACTGATTCTTATGAATGGGAAAGTACAAATGCTGGCAAAGTTCACTTTTTGGTATCATGCATTTAAGATATTGGCATGGCTGACAGAAACCTCTGGTATACAGACTCTGAGAACTTCAGTTTTTGTAGATGTGCTGGGCCCATTTTTTCCAACCTATGCACTGAAGTTTTAAAGTCTTTAACTACAAACAAAATCTTAAAAAATATTTCTAGAGTAACAGATATTATTGCAGACTTCAGTATAACCAGGAGAAAGAGAAATTCTACTAAGATGTCAGACCCATGATGAGGCTTGGGTCTGAAGTGATCAGTCAGGACCAGCCAGTACTCCAAATCTGTATTTGAACAGTTTTTAAAACAGTAAGAAAGAGGAGGATGTGTGACAAATACAATAACACTTTTTTGCAAAAGATGGCAACAAAGGCTTCTTTATCTAAATACAGAGAGCACACATGGTGACTCAGGTTGGAAAGTAATACACAACCTTTACAAGGTCCTGTTTCCACTCATTTATACCTCTGCCAAAATCCCAAATCTGAAGGATTTTCTGTGCTAGCTGTCCTTCTGCATGCTGAGTTTGTTCACATTGTTACATCATGATTTGCAATTTTACGTTTGGCAAAAGGAGACCACTCGTATAATTTCACTGCTACTGGCTGAGCTTTATACATTTCCTGTCATGAATCACTGAGCAACAAGCATTTCTACGACCACTTTGCATCGCACAACATGCAGTCTAACCAATGAGGTCAATCAACACACCAATCTTTCAGGTGTCTCAAGATGCTTTAAGAAAAGACACAGATTAGGGTCACAGCCACCCAAATACTGCAAATCAAGCATTTCAGCCTCTAAAACAGAAAATCATATTTCTGACTGAGAAGTACCATAGAAGTTGATTCTGTGTCAAAATGTTCCCTTCAAGTTCCATGCTGTCAAGTCCTATTGAAAAGTAAAGTAGCTGCTTACTATCTCTTCCAGAAACTGCCTGCACAACAGGATTAACTAGCAGCCACACAGGCAACACCTTAATTCTGACATTTCTTGAAGTGCTTTGTTTTTAATTTTACAGTGTTGTTTTCTCTGTAACACATTTTTGAGCAACTTGGAAGTTCAACAGTTAAGATGCAGTAACTCTGCAACTGGATTCCTAAATATCTCTGGTTATTGTTTCATTAATCTTCTTTCAGTGGCACCAAAGTATTATAGAAAAGTTGAGAACTTTACCACGCTAAACTCAATGTAACCTACAGGGTAAAGAGATTGTCATTTTTACTATTTTGTAAAAATTTCTGTACGTATTAATAAAAAAACCAAACCACAAGACAGAGAAAACCAAGACATTTCAACACTGATCATCCTCTTTCACGTACTTGATTTTTCCTCTCTCATAGGTCAACATTGGTTTGGTTTTTCAACAGCAATTTTTAACAGCAGGGCACAAATCTGGCTCAGACTGTCAGCCACAAACCTGGGATCCTAGTGGTCCACAACATGGTCCCACATTACCTCTGAAGTTGTGTTCCCTGTGTGGAAATCTGAAGGGAATCCAACCTGCTATACAAATCTGAGAAGCACGTGTTTTCTTCTGCAAAGTGGGGATGGGCAATTGCCACATAATGTGAAACGTAAGGGATTAGAGACCCTGGAGCTGCATTTAGTCCCATGGCTCAACCAGAGCCGTCTCTTGCAATGCCTAAAGGAAGGAATAATTGCTAAAATACAAATAGGTGTATTTCTCCATCATCTGTGTCTACATTTCTGAAGGAATAAACTAAGAAAACTCTGAGCAAGTACGTGCTGGAACTACTGTAAGGCATAAAGAGACTTAGCAAAAACACTTTCTGTCTAAAGCAGTGGGTCTCATTTTCTTAAAGGGTAAACATCTCTAAAGAATGTAACAGTCACACATGCAGTCAGAAACCTTTTATACAACCTCCAGCTTACTAGGAAACAGCGTTTTCTCCCAGTTGAGAACACGACCACATCACATTGATCCCGGCATCAGTCACTTTGAGGCAAAATTATTGTAATTAACTGTAATTAGGTCAGAAAATTGAAGTAATTTCTTCAAAATCTCTATTCCAGCTTGGCAGAACACAGCAGGCTTCCTGCCTGCAGAAGATTTGCCTACTGTCACTTCCTAGCCCCGTCGCAACAGAGTGGCTCATATAGTCCCCCAAACTCCTCTCTGCTGCTGCCTCCAGGTCCCATCAGGACTGCCAGGGGGGCAAACATGGTTCCAGCAGTGACTGACTCATCATCCTTCAGCTTGTCATGGTCTACTCAAAAAAGAAATGGACTTCTCCTAACCACTAGGAATTTCAAAAACTGCTGCAGATTAACAACTGCCGGAATAAAACATAGGTTCATAGGGAATAAGCTTGTTATCCAAAGGAGATTGAGCTGAATTTGCCTGTATTCCACACCATCAGGAACCACATTTAAAACACTTCCCAAGATGCCCAAAAATGGGACCATACATATACAACCATACAGCCAAGACCCCAAAAAATCCCAACTGTTTCCTCAACTAAGGAAGGATCAAGGCACAGAATTCCAAGAATTCTCAAGGACTTCATTATATAGATGTGTTACCCTCAAGAATGTTTACATATGACAGTGACTGGCATTACAAGAAGCACAAAGATCAGATAAAAATGTGAGTGACACAAACTTGGAAATGGCACAGTTGAGAGCCTCTGGGTGAGAATCAAGGAGCAAACAAATAATACAGATGTCATTATGGGAGTCTGCCATAGACCTCCCATCCAGGATAACGACACTGTTGAATTATTCTTGGAGGAACTAAAGGGACACTTCCAAGTCAATTGCCCTTGTCCTCCTGGTGGACATTAACTTGCAAGAAATCAACTGAGAGCATCACACATCTGGTACAACACAAGCCAGATAATTCCTAAAAAGCCTGAATGGCTAACTTTATGGAACAGGTCCTAAGGGAGCCGACTCAGAGAGATGCTCTCCTTGATCTGTTGCTTGTTAACAGAGTAGATCTCATGAGTGGAGACTGGCAACTGTCTGGGCCACAGCAACCACAAAGCGATCGAGTTTAAAATCTCTGCTGACAGAAGGAAAAGTGGCAGCATAATCTCAACTCTAGATTTCAGGGAATTAGTAAGTAAGGTCCCATGGGAAAATGGTTTTGCAAGTGCTGGGGTCTGTCAGTCCTAGACTTTTCAAACATCTCCTAAAGGCACAGAAGCAGGCAATTCTCAAATGTCAGAAGTCAAGCAGGTGAGGCAGAAGGTTGGTTTGACTGAACTGTAATCTTCTCTTGGAAAGAAGGCAAAAAAGGAAGGTGTATGCCCAGTGGAAGGAAGGCCAAGTGACATTGGAAGAATTCAGAGATGCTGCTTGTCACTGTATGGAGAAAATACATGAGGCCAAAGCTCAACCGGAGTTGAAGCTGCCAGAAATGTGGGGGACAATACAAATGTTTTTTTCAAACACATTAGTGGTAATAAGCAGTCTAGAAATATCATTTGCCCATTACAGGATGAGGATGGTCACCTCAAAAACAGGTATAGAGACAAGATAAAAGGTGCTTAATGCCTTCTTTCCCCTCTGCCTTCAACATGAACGACAGATCAAGTAGATCTCGGTGCCCTGAGCTGGAGGACCATGACTGTGAGAAAGATCAACTCCCAGTCAACCTTGAAACTGTTCAGGATTTGCTGCTCTAGCTGGATCCTACAAATCTCTAGGGCCTGATGGGATTCATCCAAGAATCCTCAAAGAGACAGCTGATGTCATTACAAAACCTCTCTTTATGATTCCTGAGCAGTCTTGGGAATCCATAGAAGTCCCAGCTGACTGGAAGCTGCTGAACATTGTCCTGATTTTCAAAAAGAGTAAGAATGAGGACTCCGGAAAATACGGGCCTGTCGATCTCTACAGTGTCTGGAAATGTTATGGAGAAGACTAATCTGGAGGGTCTTGAAAAACACCTGAAAGACAACGCAGTCATTGGTCACAGCCAGCTCAGCTTCACGAGAGGAAAGTCCTGTTCATCAAACCTCGTTTCCTTCTATGACAAGGTAACCCACATACCCGATCAAGGGAAACCAGTTGATGCAATCTTTTTGGATTTCAGTAAAGATTTCAATACTGTCTCTCACAGGATCCTTCTGGACAAAGGAAAACACAACTGGAAAACATATCATGCATTGAGTGAGCAACTGGCTCACAGGTTGGGCACAAAGGGTAATAGCGAATGGGGTAGCATTGGACTGGTGACCTGTCAATAATGGGGTTCCACAGGGTTCCATCTTGGGCACTGTGCTCTTCAACATCTTCATAAATGACTTGGACACTGGAGGGGATACTAAGCAAGTTTGCAGATGACAAAAAACTTGGAGGAACTGTTGCCTCCCTTGAAGGCAGGGAGGCCCAGCAGAGAGACTTCAACAAATCAGAGGTCTGGAAATCACAACCATATGAAGTTCAACACAGGAAAAGTGCCGGATTCTGCACCTGGGAAGAGGCAACCCCTGTTGTACGTACAGACTGAGGAATAAGAAACTTGAAAGCAGTTTTGCAGAAAGAGATCTGGGAGTCTTGGTCAATGGCAAGTTGAATATGAGTCAGCAGTGCCCAGGCAGCCAGAAGGGTTAACTGTGTCCTGGGGGGCATCAGGCAAAGCATTGCCAGCTGGTCAAGGGAGGGGATTGTCCTGCTCTGCTCTGACCTGGTGTGGCCTTACCTCTGAATATTGTGTGCAGTTTTGGTCCCTGCACTAATAAGACAGATATTAAGGGTTAGAGAATGTCCAAAGGAGGGCATCAAAGATGGTGAAGGGCCTGCATGAGGAACAGTTGAAGACATTTGGTCTGTTCAGTCTGGAGAACAGGAGACCTCATTGCAGCCAACAACTTCATCATAAGGGGAAGAAGGGATAGAGGGATAGACATTGGTATCCTATGTTGACCAGAGACAGGATGCAAAGGAAGGGCCTGAAGTTGTGTCAGGAGAGGTATAGGTTTGGATATTAAGAAAAGGTTCTTCACCCAGAGGATGGTTGGGGACTGGAACACGCTCTCCATGGCAGTGCTCAGAGCACCATGCCTGACGGAGCTCAAAAAGCATTTGAATGATACTCTCAGACACATGGTGCGACTGTTGGGGATGGTCTTGTGCAGGGCTAAGGGTTACACTCAATGATCCTTGTGAGTCTCTTCCAATTCAGTATATTCTGTGAAAATTTACAAATGGAAGGTATTCAACAGAGCAAGGCATTGTCTGACAGATTTTCTGGCTGGCATACTGTGAGTGGTCAAGACTTCACAAAGAGTTGGATTGATTACAAAGATCAAGAAAACAAAAAATTTTCTCTGAAGGGAAAAGTAATTATTTCTTTTATTTGTCTATTGAAATCAACAAGAGCTTCCAAAGCAAATTTCAAGACAATACTAGTATCCACAGATGTAGATTGTTTCTGTGTCTGAAAAATAACAAGTTGGTCTTATCAAATGTAGCACTCATTTCACAAAACATTAAGTTCCCCAGATTTTTCCTCTGTTGTTGGCACAGGCTGCTTTCTTGGAGAATATCAAAACAACTTTTAGCTAATAAACTAGTAAGAAACAACTACTCTAGTGATGGAAATGTTGAGAATGGTAAGACATATATTCAGAGTCATATATACAGAAAAATTACTGTAAAATACAAGATATCATGGAAGGGGAAGGCGGTATTTATTCACAAAGTATCCAAATATTAAATTTGGTTTACCCACTAACACTTGTTCTCTCGTATATTCCACATGCTCAAGCCTACATTCTCACAAGCACCAAGACAATGCGCACAAGTAATCTGCACAGGGAAGACAGGAGGTCATAGCTGTTGAGTCTGTACCATGTCTCTGGGGTTCCCCTTCATTAAAAAGCCAGCTTTCACTCCCTTTTCCACCATTTAGACATCATCAGCTGTTATGAGGTTGTTCTCAGTCTCTCTTGCTAAATTTCCAAATTTCCAAAAATATTAGGCCACTTGCTACCCACTCAGCTTTTTTTCCTCACTTGGAATACACGATGTTTTCCTCATGACTTAACAACAAGAGGAATGGCATAAAAAGCCTTTTTCCACTTCCTTGTTCTAAGATGTAGGGTCTTCTGCTGAAGCCATCTGCATGGTGAATTTATCAAAGCACAGGTCTTTTGGTCTCACAGACCACATACCTCAATTTTACTGCTGGGAACGGTGGTTGCTGTTATCGATACAGGCCCTGCTTTTACCTGCTTTGCTTTTCCAGCTGTTTCTTCTGGTCTTACACACACAAATATCACTACTCATAGCACATTCATAAAATCTTACTCTATTTCTTTTACAAGTCTCCACTTCTACACCAGCCATGGTCAAGCATGTTAAAGGGTGCTGTTATCTACCACTTCACACGAACTGATACCAGTCTTGACAGAGCCATCTCATGTTTCAACAATCCTGAAATCATCATAAAGACAGTACCCATGGTTTTAAAATAATATAATCTTAAGTGTAAGAAGGCAGTAAACACTTCACTTTGTCCTCCCATTTCCACTGGGAATAAATAAATGTGCAAACAGTTGCTTTTCCTCTGCAGCAGTCCTGGTATTTTGGGTAAAGTAGTAAGGATATTTTATCCAAGAGGACAACACTTCACTTATCTAAGCAGTATCATAAAATTTACTCAATCTAAAATTTGACAGCAACAGGTATCAATTTTATGAAATTCATATTATCAATATTTGAAAAATTCACAACTAACTAAATGCTCGCTTTCTTTTGGGTTTTACAAGAATCCTTTAGAAGTTCCCACTCAGGAACATAAGGAATATTTATACATTCAGTGTCCTGGCCAGCTATCAACCCAGCAGACCACCTTCCTTTAAGTCACAGTGCTTACTAACTTGGAACTAATATCCACTTGCAAGGGAATCTATAGTCATGAATTATCACTTTCTAGTATCAACTATCAGTATATCCATGAGATGAAGGCAGGACTTTAGTCATGAACCTTTAACAATACACTAGGGAGTAGAACCTTGAACTTGTGGCTAATTACTGATTGGGATGCTGGTTCTGCATGTAAAAATCACTATTACTTCAGCATGGAGAGCGACAGCTCCAATTAATAGATCGCAAAACAATTCTTGGCAAGTGAAAGCAAAACATGGCCAAACATGCTAATGTAGCAGTCTGTCCTTGAATTCACAAATCTGGACTAAGTATTTTGTATGCCTATATCAGATGAAAAGAAGGAGGGCAAAGGAAAGATGCTGTATTTACATCCACTGACTTCTTTTCAAATGAAACAACTCATGTACCCCACTCGTTGCTTGTATTTGCAAATGAAATAGAAAGATGCAAAGCAATCCTCGTTCTGTAAGTTAGCAAACCATCTCTTATAACAGAGGTGATACATGGAATGGCTCTGGCATACAACATACGAAGACAAAATACATGTCAGAGTAATTTTGGCTTGGTTCAGGAGTTATTCCATCTATGAAAGAAACTCACTCCACTGGCCCTCTGAAGTTTTAAACACAAAACAAACTAGCTCAATGTTTTTCATTAACATGCTGATGAAACTAAACACAAGTTTTTATAACAATTATTTAGATCAGAAGATCAGTTTTTGAAAAAAAAAATGAATCTCCATTAGAGGGCATCACTCGCTGCCATTCTTAGCAAAAAAAAAAAAAAAAAAGACTCCCAAATGCTACCAAAATTCATGTATGTACTTGGAAGGAGGACAGGGAAAAGTCTTGCATAATAGAGCACTTCATGAAAAGCTCAAGGAAGAACTTGCATGGTTTTCAATCCACTATACAGTTCTCAACAGTGCTAGGAAGTAGTCAATGGCATTTGTGGATCTGAAGAAAATTCCACAGAAATGTGCCTTAGTGGAGTTCTGCCTACTAATGAATCTCTTGAGGGTAACAGGTAAGTAGTACTGATCTTCTGAAATTGATGCTGACGGTGATTCTTGTTGTGAATTTCAGGGATAGCTGAAAGCTGTTCACACACTCCCCAGATGTCAGCTAGGGGTGGTTCTAGTCAGGTGCCTACCCTGAAAACAGAACACTTAAGTATGAGATGCTTTGGGATTTAGCCAGTCTTGTAATCTTCCTTCTTTCTCCTCCTCCCTTCATTCATCTCATGCTCCTATAAAGATCACTCAGGCAACCACATAGATGAAGTGACCAATTATCTACAAATCTTCCTGAAAACTCATGTGAAATTATAAAGGATGTTCTTTTATAACAAGAAAAGGACCTGTGTTGCAACTCAACGCTGCCAATGCAGGAAAGTAACAGTAGGCTCTGTAGTTATCAAGGGAGCCTAATGTTCCAGTTCAGTTATTGATTTTTACTTTGTCCAGAAAAATATCAGGGTATTGCTTGGGATAGAGAAGAAAGGGCTTAACCTTAAAGGGGAAAAAAAAGAATTTGCTTATTTCCAGATATAGAACAAGCTAGTTTAAGCCTCAATAAAGAGAATCTAAGAACTCTTACTGAAACATCATCTATGCTCTTCCTTCAATTATACATCATCGTGTGGGACAATAATGTTATTTTACTGGTAATACTAACTCTTGGGCCAGCTAGAAAGCAAAATTGAATTTTAGAAGTGAGGGGAGAAGAGGAATTCCAAGTAACATATAGTGTTTAATCTTGGTAGAGAAGTTAATTTGAAACTTTTAGCTGGCTTTCATTCTCTGAACATCTGTTTATCCAACAGATAGTTATCTTTTGTTGAGAAATGTGAAGTCTTTTCTTATTCTAACAGACCCACTTTATTCAAAGAGCTACTAATAAATTGTGCTGCCATACTCTTAAGGATTCTTTGAAAAACTGTGATCGTGCCAATCAGTATTTGCTACTACTAATTTCAGTATAGGTACAACAATCCATCCAGTCTTTAGTTTCTTTAGTTTTTCATTTGAATACTACTCTTTAAATATTTTCTCCAGGTCAGTTGGGCACAATCCAGTGGTCCAGGTTTTCTAAATGGTCTGTGCTTTTAGTCCATACTGATCAATTGCCTTCCTACAGAAATATTTGGGGAAGAAACCAGGAAACAAAACTGACAATACAAGATTAAACCATCACTGGGTCAAACCATGAAATATGGGACCTTCTTTGACTCAAAATATTAAAAATAAAGATGAAAATCCCAGCATTAGATATAGCTTAAACATTATTTATAGACTCTTAATTCCTGTAGTCAGGAATAGCTGCTGGAATTCTACTGTCTGAATCATCAGGCTAGATAATCAGATTGATTCCTCTAGCATTAGCAAACATCTCATTATGAAAAAAAAGAGGAAAAATGAAAAGACTAAGTAATGCAGAACGAAATTTTTACACCCTATGCTCCTGAAAAACAAAACAAAACAAAAATACCAGGCACATCTCCTATTATATCTCAACAGGATATCCATCTGGAAAGTCTTTCCTTCCAGATGCTTTCTCCTACTATTTCATTGTCCTGCTAATCTCTGCAACTACCCCTAGGGGGAAAACAAAACACTACACAATTTACTGTCAGGCTGTCGTTTTGAAGGATGGACAATACAAGGGTAATAGATCCTGGACAACAGTCAGTTTCAGTATTACAACTGCAGAAGGAGAAAAACAGAACTGTATCAGTCTGAAATAACACTGAATGCAAAAACTCTATCAAAATAAATTAATAAAGGCATCCTACAGGGGCACAACAGTAAAGTGCATTTGCAAAGAATAAAACTCCTAAATTAATGAGGAAGCCTACCAATCTCTTCTCCTCAAACAATCAAAGTCTAATCACATGGTCAAACTTTCAGACAACTATTTTTTTAACAAAGAAATATGTAGTCAATTAAACCAAACCAGTACTATGGCATTTTAGAGAAGTCCACAAAATGTTTTCCACAGGCTTTAGTAGGATAAGGTTTCTTCTTATAAGCAATCAACCTGTACCCTAAAGAACTTTGTAAGGCTGTCAGTGAAGCAAGGAAAGAGACATTTTATTAAGTTACAGGGTGCTTGGGAAAATTTATAAATTAAACCCTTTAAATTTGAAAGTGACATCTCCTAGCTAGTCACATGAATGCTTGGGCTTTGAGTAGAACAGGTGTTCATTTGGACTACTTTTGGTTCCACTGGAGTTGTGTGGCTAGAACCTCTATTGCATGCAGTGCTTGAAACATGCTGAATGAGCCATTCTGGTGCAACAAGAATCTCCCCAAGAAGTTAACAAGGTATTCACTATAAATAGATCTGTCAGGTATCTGAGAAAGGATGAGCTTTATTGCTATCAACTTCTTTTATTTGGTTGGTTTTGAGTGTGATTGAATTTACAGAGCATCTCTTTCCAAATTCAAATCACAACAGTACAGCCAGCAAAGAGTTGATTCAAAACACAAATAGAACAGTAACATACTTCTGGCATATTGATGCAAAGGGACACTCACTGAAGAACAACAAAAAAAGGATATGGTTTTAAACAGCCACCATTCTCTTACTGTTTTTATCATCTATGCTGTAAATTGCAGCATTACATGCAAAAGATGTTGAGGGTGTTTTCAGAACATGCTATTTCTTTTTTTCCACACGTATTATCTAAGAAACCTCCTTACACCAGTAGAGTAGGTAACATCACTGCAGCAAGTTCACACAAAAGAATAAAAAGTGGGGGTTTACATACCTCTTATTCTCCCAAGTTGAAAGCCCCACATATATACATACTCCAAACTGTAAAGCAATACATGTATCCAGCACACTTGGAAAACTACTCTCAAGTTACTATGAAATTTTGTCTACCACAGATCTTTCCTTCAGATATGGAAAATATTTCAGTCATCATTTCTACTTGCAAATATAAAAACTGTGAACTTTTAAAAACAAAACCATTTGCAACAGTCATAATCTTCAACTGGAAAATGCAATCCCTTGCATGGCATTCAGAAAACTCAAAAGCCAGAACAGATACTCATAAAGAAAACCACCTTCTAACTTCTATGAAAAATATAGGCAAAAATCCCCTGCATTGTTTTTTAAGCTACAAGTAACTGTTGTAAATTGAGAGATGCTGTATTTCAGTAGAGCTAGAGAAGACAGCAAATGAACCTGTAGTAACATTTACCACAGTAGTATTTTTATTTGTCACAGCATCACCCTCTGCACAAGTATCTATCTACTAAGACAAAACTACTTGCACTTCTCAGCACTGTTATTTTGTCTCATAGGTTTTTCAAAGATCTCTGTTCATAAAATGTTTGTCAAAATGCATTCACACTTATCACGAGGCAAAGAGGAGATAAGAGACAGATGCTTCTGCACGTTAGTGGGTGGGATGGGAAAGAAACTGGGGAAGCAGCTTTGCATCCAATCCATTATAGCTATTTTCCTTTTAACTATCTAACAGCAAGTCACAAATTCACCCTAAACACATCGAATCCTCTGAACTTATGAAATGATGCATTATTGAAGTCACAGCAGGGAAGCCAGCTCAGTTTACTGGACATAAAAGACTAGCACTTGAACAACCTTTTTCAATACAAGGCTACGGATAAAAAAATAAAGGCAACATTTTAATGTAGTGAGAAGATAGACAGTCACAGAAGAAGCAGGGTAAAAGCACTACTTGTACTTCTTTCTAGAATAAATTCCTTTCCAGAAAAATTCCTTTCAGATAAGATTTTCCACCTCAAAAACAGCTAAAAAGATCAGCAACGGCTTAATCTCTTAGTTCCCTGCTTCAGCATGTTACCTTTCTTCCACATACACTCTCTTCAGCCACTCGAGTGCACGTCTCTTGGAATAAGCTACTTGTCTAAGATCTGAAACTCACTTCCAGCCTTTATAGATTCATTACTGCAACACTGTAAAACCAAAGCTGCAGGAAAGTGTAAACGTTAAAGAATTTTTTTTCTGCTTTAGATTGCTTAATATAGGCCTTTACTTGTTGCAATATTTGTCAAAAATACACAAAGTTTCATTCAACTTACGTTCACATATGTCAACTATGGATATACACACTGCAAGTACAGTACATGTGTATCTTACCAGAGTTCCAATGCATCACAGCACAAAAATGGAAGACATTTCCCTATAGTATCACCATAGGACAGGACTAAGTGAGCAGAAAGTTCTTATCTAGCTCCATCTAAGCTACTGGAGGTGAAATCAGAGGTGAAATGCATAGGAAAAGGAATTCTAAACCCATAAATGGTGCAAAATTATTCGTTTTATTACATGAGATGACAATCATACTGAACTGGCTATTATCAAATCCCTGCAGTGACAAAGCTTTCTGTCCAAGAGGACAAATAAAAGCAAGTGCATAAATCACAGGGATACATGGCTTAAGGCCATTATCCCAGAGGATTACAGAATGGTTTTTGTATCCTCCCGCTTTGTTTTGATATTGTAGCTGTTACTACCAGTGCTATGTGAAGGCTAGAGTCCCCTGTACTTACGAATGACAAACAGAAAACCCTCTCACTCATGAAGAGAGAATCTAGGGTAAGCTTTAAAGGTATATATATAGTAACCTTAATATAAAATTGTGGTTTTATTGAGTCCTGTCGGTGTTGTCCAATTGTGTATTGCTTTAATTATGGAGTACTATGCTCAGCATTGTGGCATGCCTTTGCCAGGCACCACCAAAGACTCGCTCTTCCCGTTGTGCTAAGCATGCTGCAAATAAAATGCAAATAAAAATCTAATGAAGAAACTATGCTTGTTCAAAGGTTCTCACACAATCCAAAAGTATGATTAAGGAAACAAGTGGCTAAAACAGAGAGATATAGCTGAGGAGTGAACAGGGCAAGTATGGCAACCAGGAGCATGGGGATGCAACAAGGGAGTAATCACTCTCAAGTAAGACCACTACTTACACTGACAATATTCAGAATATTCATTACAGACCACAGTGTGTAAATGTCTCACAGCCTATGTCAAAATGAAGACTAGAGTTAAGGAAAATTGCTGAAATTATATAGAAATTCAAATTTTAATCTGAACTCCAGATACAATGAGAAATCATTGCTCTGTGCAACCTTAAGCAGACAGTTAAAAGATTTCACCAAGTAGTCCACAAATCTAGGTCATCAAGCCACCTCACCCCAGCTGAAATTACATACATCACTACAGATACACACACTTCTCAATTTCTAAGAACACTTTTCAGAACACACAAATTAAAAAATCCCCACACACCAATCCTACCACCAAGCTTTGTTTTTTTCAGTAAGAAAATGCAAACTTTTGGTCTCAAGCCATTGCCCCTTTCCTAGAGACACATAGACACACTTGATCCAAAATGTAGATCAAAACTTGATTAGTAAAAACATGAAGTACTAAAGTGAAAGGTGGGGTCCAAAAACTAGAAGCAAAACCAGAATAGAGCCAGTGAGGAGGTGGAAGAGAAACATGAACATGTTGTTCTAAACCACTAATATAAGAAAACTTGAATACTCTTCATAAAACCAGAATGTTCTCCTTCCTGACTGCTAAGCCACTATTCTCTTAATGATGAGGAAGACAGAAATTGGTTTGAAATCTTCAGTCCTAAATTTCTGCCTCAAAATTATGATACTTTTCAGCAAGGCAGTTGCTGACTAAAGTAAAAAGCTTAGCAAAGCTGAGCAGTAATTAAGAGATTTCATTTACAACACAATTTCACATTTGTACAGGAGGAAATGTGCTTCTTACGACATGAAATTTCCCATAAAAGACATGAAGATATAATACCATCTAAGCTTTTCATTTGTCCTGTGAAGAAAGTCATCACTTCTATGGCAAGTAAATATGCACTTTTTACTGGTTTGGGCCAGGACAGGGTTATTTTTGCAGTAGCCACAAGGTGACACAGCCAGGACCTGCCCACCTCACCTCATTTTCTGCAGATGGGGAAAGGGGTCCCTTCTGGGGCCACCACCATGGCAGAGGGAGTGGTTGGGTATTGTCAGGGGTTTTCTTTCATGGTGAGCAAATTGTGTGTGAATTGTTTGGCTCTTGTACACTCTATCATTAGTTATTATTGCAGCTGCAGTTCATTTTGGTTTATTTCATTGCTGTTTCCAGTAAATTCAACCCACAATCTTTACCTTTTGTGCCTCCAAGTCTCCTCTCCATTCTGCCACATGGGAGAAGGAAAGGGGGAAGTAAGCGAGTGGCATATGGTTTGGAGTATTTCAGTGGGAACACTAAATTGGGGAATACCATTCCTAAACACGACACCACTTAAGTAAACACAACAACTGAAGGCAAAACTTGAGAAAACAGTCCTTGGAACTTTTTAAGATCATGTGTTCAAGTCCCATTCTAAAATACAAATCAACAGCTGTTATGCCGTTACATTCCTATACAGTTGGAGCAAGCCTCGATGGCTTTGCAATACACCTAACAAAATTTCCTAAGTTGTATTTACAGAAATTAGACCTGTATCAATTTATATTTGATTTAAAATCAGTGGATGCACTTTGTGAACCCCTGAATGTTGTACAGATGCACATGCAGATAAAAATAACATACATGAGTCTGCATTTCCCAGTCAATGCTACCATTTATTCTAAATAACTTCAGAGGAGTTAATAACCTTAAAGATGAGAATTTTGACTACATAATATTCCATACTTACCTTCACCTCAAAGGAAGATATTCCTAATAGATCCAGAGCATTCACTAGTTTTCAGCTTAATATAGATAAACATGGGACAGACAGTCAGACATGTCAGTGTTCTAATTCAATTCCTGCAGAACTTCTTCCTCCCATCTGTAGTTTCACAACGGCAACAAATTTTGCATTAACCGTGCCAAGTCTGCTTAGAGAATCTCTCCTTTATTTGAATATTCTCTGTTTTTAAAGAAACAGATATCTACGAATCCAAGACTTCGACCTACCTTTTAGCTACAGGCATGCAGGAAGAGAAAAGAAAAAGCTCTACTGAGTATGACAGCACCTTGGACATCCAGTGATGCTTAGAGAGATGAATTAAATGCATTGAGCCCATCCCAATCTGCATTCTGATATAACAGTCTGAGACACACTCCTATGCCAGCGCTTAGCAAAGCAGCTTCTAGAATACAGATCTTTGCCTGCATCAAGAAGATACTCCTGAGCCCCAGAATTAGAGCAAAAGCTCTCATATCTGTAAGCCCAAAATTTTTAAAATCACTGCATCCCCTCCAGTTTTCACACCAAATATCAGCCATAACAAGAACATCTTGAATGAAAATTAGTTCTAAACGAAAGCAAGAATACTTAGCACCTTTCTCATGCATTTCAGCTTTCAAAAACACTGTGCAAATATTAACGTGACAAGGTATAAAAGAACCATTGTTTTAGTGAAAGGAAGCAAGAAGAGAGGATGCAGAACTTGGTAGCAAAATGGACGGATGGCTGACTGATATTTCAGTTCATTTTCAGCTGATATTTACACTGTGGTTTCACTTCCATCTTAGTGACGCATCAGAACAAGTTAGGCAGTACTAGAACAGCACATAAATACTACATTACTGTAGTACCTGGTTTACTTTCAACACTAACACTTTTCCAACTGAAATGCCTGTCGCTTTTCTTAAATTAAACCTGCAACATATTTTGTTTTATTCTATGCTACCATAAGGAAGGCTTTCATATTCTTATTGAGAATAAAGCGTTTTTCTTTTACAGCTCCCATTTCTGCTTTTCCAAAGGCACATATGCCCAGCAGAGTCAAGATGCTAGCTACAAAAGTATAATTTGTTTAAGTTTGCCCACTGCATGCTCTGCTGAATTCCATTTTCTTTTTTTAGGCTGCTTTGTGGCTCTTCAGCCACAGCAAATGGGAAAGACTTATGCAAAAAGATTCATTACAAAGCATTACATGCTACATTCATATTCATTTAAGATGTCAAATATGAGTAATGTAGATCAATGTTGGGATCTCTTCTGAGAACTCCATGCCACCCAGAAACATCACTGCATGCATGCCAGTGTTCTCCCACAGAAAACACTGGTAGCTGATGGACGATGAGCTCATCTCAAAGAGCAGGTCTCTGACAGATCCTCATCCGTATCGCATAGTACCTCACTCCACTATTATCAGAACTGATTTCAGTGAGAGAGTTCATAGGAAAACTAAAGAAAAAATGGCAAAGTTTTTCACTTCGGTATTTAATGTTCAGCTCAATGAGGGCTCAGCTTGAAGCCCTGTGAACCTGGCAGAAACATTTCACTTGGATTTTCAGTAGGGCTTTGAAAAATTGGAGGCCCGAACTTGATATTGAGAAAGGAACAGAAGCCAGTTAAGAGCAAAGGGCATAGGTTTCGTATCCTCCTGTTGTTAAACCTAGTTTACCAAGCTTGATTACTAGTGGAAATTTGCACTGGGTTACCCTAAGTCATCTCACACAAAAGTACCAGTTAGCAGAAAAAGCACGAAAGTTGGCTTCTAAGTTAACATTTGACAGGAATATCTAACTGAAAACATTCAAGGGTATCATGCAACAATCTCCTTAGATAAAAGCAATGAGGATTCGAAAATGGATCCGAGACAAACCAAACAATTACTTTCTTGCTAGAAAGATTGAAATCAACATTATAAACAGATCCTGAAAAAGCTTCTTACTCCAGTGAGAATAGTGTTATCTCTGACCTGCTGAAAACCAGTGCTCAATCCACTAAAATTTCACGAGAAATTCTACTTTGCTCTTATTAATCAAAGATACAAAGTTCTAAAAACGATACTTGGTCTGACTCAAGACAGACCAAACAGAGCAAGTTCTTCGTGATCAAAACAGCTGTATCACAGACTCAGAGATGCACAGTGAATACAGGTGAAGACACAAAAACACAAGAAAACTTATATGTCGTGCTATCTGCAATGAATGATTCCATTTCTGCTATGTTAGACGCATTTCATCTTCATAAAAAACCACCACATGGCAGGTGCAGTGGGATCTCTCTTGATCCTGCTAAAGGTTTTTGTCTAGGTAGCATAAAAAAACTGGTGTCAAATATTGTAAGACTTTACTTTAGCACTTTCAAATCAAATATAAAAATACACTTAAAATATCACACCAATTAAAAAAAAAAACAAACAACAGAATAAAACAATGCAACCTAACAGAAAAAAACAGTTGAGTCCCATAACTACAGTGATTTTTTTTTTTTTCAGAACTGTCCCATGTTGCTGCTTCCAGTAGATCACAACACAGGAATACCAAGTTTATTTTTTCCAAAAGATATTTTAACAAAGTCACTTACAAATAAGCATGTATTATTCAAATGACGAACTACCCTGACTAAAAGCATAGTCTAAATAGAAATTTTAAAATGGGAAAAGTACAAACTATCAGTTTTCAAGCACTTCAGCACACTCTTACTTCTGTATTTTGTAAGCTCTTTTGGTCAGTAATGGTTTCTTGCATTGGGAATTTCTGACATCCCAGCTATGTTGGTTGACAATGTGAAGAATGACTGTTGATTGATGTAACTTGGCTAGCAGAAGCTGCCACGGTAGTCACAGTTAGATTAGCAAAACAGTGCTTCTGTCTGAACTGCTTCCATCATTTGTGGAGTTTAATTTGCATAAATAAACATAAGTATCGTGAACACAAAGAATTAGAGATCCATGTGCATTTTCATGGTTATAATCTTGTTGGGATGAACAGAGACACGGTGCAATGGCTTGCACGATTAGAGTGCAGCAATGGATGAATACAGGCTCTTTGGGAAGGACATGCTGGAAAGACAAGGAGGTGGAGACATTGGAATGCATGGAGTTTTGCCTGGGAACAGATGATGAGCTAAGTGAGAGCTTATGCATAACGACTGAAGAGCAGACCAGTAGGGGTGATACTGTAGTGAGCATCTGCTATAGGCCACCTGGCCAGGAAAAACAACTGGATGAAGCCCTCTACACACAGAGGTAGCAGCAGCCTCACATTCACAGGCCCTAGTCCTCATGAGGGACCTAAAACCACTTTGGTATCTGCAGGAAGGACAACACACCCAGGCATAAACATCCAGGGCATTTCCAGAGAGCACTGATGACAAATTTCTGACCCAAGTGATAGAGGAGCCAACAATGAGACATTCTGTGCTGGACTTTACTATTAACAAGGAAGGGCTCCTTGGAGATGTGAAGGTCAAAGGCAGCCTGAAGCTGCAGTGACCATGGTGGCATACAGGATTTCAAGAGGAAGGCAGAGGGCAAAAACCAAGATCACAGTCCTGACATTCAGGATAGCAGGCTTGGGTCTCTTTGGGGACCTACTCGAAAATAGTCCCATGCAGAGAAAGCTGGTTGATACTCAAGGATCACTTCCTCCAAGCTCAAGAACTGTTCATCCCAAAGAGCGAGGAGTGAGGCAAAATACCAGGAGGCCTGTATAAATGAAAAAGGAGATTGTGGTAAACCTCTAACAGAGAAAAGCATAAAAAAGGAGGAAGCAAGAACAAGTAAACTGGAAGGAGTACACAGACGCTGTCTGAGAATGCAGAAATCCAGTCAGGAAAGCCAGAGTGCACCTGGAACTAAAGTTAGTGAAAGGTATCAAGAATAAGTAGCTGAAGGGAGGGTATAAAGATGGTGGAGTCAAATAGTTCTCAGTGGTGTTCAGTGACAGGAGAAAAAGCAATGGGCACAAACTGAAACACAGGAAGTCCCCTCTGAACATCAGGTAGCGCTTCTTTATTGTGAGGGTGGCTGAGCCCTGGCAGACATGGCCTAGAGAAGTAGTGGAGTCTTCATCCCTGGAGATATTCAAAAGCCATCTGGATGTAGTCTTAGGCAACTGGCTCCAGGTGGCCCCGCTTGCGAGGGGGATGGGACCAATGACCTCCAGAGATCCCTTCCAACCTTAACCATTCTATGATTCTTTGAAAGCACTGTTATTTCAGAAAACTTCCAACCACAAACCAGCATTTTGTTGCTGGTTTACATCAGCCTTTCTGTTCCATGAATTACCTTAAAGGTACACATAGAGTCTGTACACTTGTGCTTCACCCTGCATGCAGTGAGCCTTCTCTCAACCAGGGTCTCTAGGCATTTTATTAATCTGAATAAATAACTGCTTTCTATATTACTCTCACAATTCCACTATTTCAACCATAGTGTCAAGATATTCTCCCAATCATATTATGTTCATATATAGTAACTTAAATATGAAGGCGAAAAGAAAAAAGACAAGAAAAAAAAAATCAAACTCAGGCATTCCTTAGTATTTTAGTGTCCAACTGTGGGACAGGTGAAGCTGAGGAACAAAACCCAAGCACATAAAATAAAATATGCTGCAAAACTAATTATTTCAAAGAATTCCTGACAGTAACTTCAGGTCCAGAAATTTTTATTGCTGATGTGCAACATAACATTTTTTAGAGTGAGAACAGAAAGTGAAGAAATCCATCTAGGAAAAATTTGAAGAGCTTCAAGACAAAAAGAAGGACATCTGAAGAATTTGTTCTGTAGCACACTGCATCACCCTCAGACACCTCTTGAATATGGATTTATCTTAATGCTTTCTCTCTCATTCTAGCCACCTCTCACCCTTAAGAAATTTGCCCAGCAACATGGCAGTAGCCTTCTATTCAAATACTGCATCTGCCCCTGCTTGTCATGGGTCAAAACTGATACAAAATGATGCAATCAATAAAAGTGCCACATTTTTAACCCAGTTAGCTTATGTCAATAATTCAGTGGACACTCTGGTTTCCTTACTGCTCATTTACGGTGACTTCTGCTAAATGACAGTGGCCTGTGCAAGTTACCCTCTCTGGGGTTGTTAGCACTACCTGACCATAGACAAACTTCAAATATTTAAAGAACAATAACCTACAACCTTTAAATATCAAGATACATTCATTTCTTCCTTCAAGTATTTTCCTATTTCCTTCTTTAAATGTTGTACTATTTTTTATTTTTGAGAAGCAAACACACTCCTTTCTTCCCCTGGTCACAGCACTGTCTCTAAATCAACAATGAATATCTGTAAATTCCACTATGATTAGTTTACTTTGTCATTTATCCAGTTGTCAATTATTTTTTGTTTGTTTGTTTTTAGATGCACATATATTTTGTATATTTACATAAAGATAATTGTTATATGCTGAGTATCATCAAGGATTTGGATTTATCATCTAAGGCACAACTACATTAAGGAATAGTTCTGGCTAAAGACAGTGGTGTTTTCACATGTTTAATGCACAGGACAGTAATTCTTTCAGGAAACTAGAGTTCTCTCTTTGACTAACCACTTGGACACTTTGCTTAAACCCCTTCACCTCGAGTGCATGTGTTTCTTGTCACAGAATGGGTTTATGTTTCTACAATGTCATTTTCCTCACTCTAAGCAGCTCTGTAAAGCTCTCAAGAACCTATGGATTTATTTCCACAACATGTCTAAGACTATAAAATAGGCAAAGTTATTCTGCATAGGAAAAATACTGCCATCAGTTTCAGATTCTTACATACCAGTGGCACACCATTAGTATTTTTGGTCATCTCAACTAAGAAAAAAAACGTTAGGAACACTTTTTTTTCCTCAATCCATTCACCAACTGTGCAGAGTTATTCACATTGCATCTGTAACAAATCAAGATCCAAGCATACTAAACATGTTTTCAGTATATGATGCAGTTCTATAAACCTGAGGTGCCAGGCATGAACACTGGTGTGAGAGTAAGCAAGGGGCAAGACTCTGGATTGTAACAGTAGAGAAGTAAATCCCAAAATTAATAACCACACTACCAGGCCGTATATGCATGTTTCTCCACTGCCCAAACCAGTTGGAAAGCACCCTGACTTTGTCAATGGAGGAATTCCCAAAGGAGTACCTTCATACGGGAAGGAGGTGTGCCAATGATGAATGACCTGCATTGCTCAACACTGAGTCTGAATGACCACAGCAGTTTGCTATAAGCTGCTATTTTAACCTAATAACCTTTAAGATGCACTAGCATTATAGTGAGAACAAGCAAAAAGGGAGGCAGACTGTAATGTTTGGAAGCAACTTAGGCCAATGTGCCTATACTCTCCTCTTCACACCTGAGGACCGAGAGCAGCTACAGAGGGATGTGAATTTACTCTCATACACATTATTTCTTTCTCAAAGTAGTCAAAACTGCAATTGCTGGACAATGAGCTATTGGCAGTTGCAGCTCAAACTTCTCAGCTTGTACATGTTATGTTTGCTCTCTGAGGTAATAGTTTAGACCAAATTACTACTTTGGTTGCATTCTGGAAAGTAGTTTAAAAACAAACAACATGAAGTACAGAAGTTTTTCCTCTTGCCTGCCCATCACTAGATGATTTAGATTAGCCACTAGCAGGTCCTAAATTCCAATAGACTCAGTACCAGTACTCATTTTTTTCCCCTTCTTTCTCCTTTTGTAGCATCCTCTATTTTAATGGCATAAGTCTCAGGAAGGAAGAAGACATCCCAAACTAAAATCTTCTACCATTTCCTTTAAACCGATCACATTTGCTTTGCAGTAGTGTCAACAAGCAATTCTCCTAGTATTAAAAACTGTTTACAACATCATTGCCTACTGATTTCAACTACTTGGAAGAGTCACTGAAGAGGAACAGATTTCTCATAAATGTAGTTGATATTAAAGAGTTCTGGAAGATCAAGATCAAGGACATCAGTTATAACATATTCCAATAATAGCAACAAAATTGTCCACCTTTAGAGAGACCTCATTCTTCAATGTTCCAATTCTCTACTTCAATAAAACAGCATCTAATTGTACAGTACACTCAACACTGAAGAATCCAAAAATGTAGACAACTGCACCTTTTTAAAGCAGTAGGAAATTTATCTTATTTAAGCATTCCTAAGAATGTCAACTAGTATTTCAACTAGTATTTTTTGTTTGAACATTTGTCTTACATGAACGAGAAACTCCATGTCTAAATCTGAGTCACGCTCTAGAACCAGTTTTAGGATAGAAAAAGAATGAGACTACAGAAATACAGAATGTAACTGCTGCTTCAAGAGCTTCAGGGTTAACATCAGCTCATTTTATTTAAAATTACTGGGAAACCTAGTACTCCCTTCTGTTAAAAGAACAATGAAAGCTAATATTCTTAACAACATAAAGAACATACATTTGAGTACTTAATAATTCTAGAATGATGGGTTTTCATTTCTTATTTCAATCCAGCGGCATACAACCTTGCAGTACCTTTCAGCCTGAAAATACTGAATTAAGCAGATTCATGTACTAAAGTCCAGTAATTTTTGAGCATAAAGTTCCATTTGAAGTATTGATTATCAGCAGCATTAACAGAGCACAGAAGGGAAAATAATCACCAAGAGACTTTGGTACTGAGGTTCAGGAGCATAGCAGGGGAGTCACTGAGAGGAGGGAAAGTAAAATCTAGCCAGAAGAAGCTGGGTTGACAACCCTAAATATCAGCTGAAAACTTCATCCCATTTGAATAGTTCACAATTCTTCTTGCTCCCCCTATTCCACCATTAACACTTTATATTCAGCAATGAGAAACAATTCCTTCCTCCAAAGAGACTAATTCACTGCCAAGTCCACTTGTGAGCATCTAATATTTTTAAAAAATAAATAAATAAAAGTTCACAATTTCTTCCCTTCATTTCTCAGTCTTTTCTCTCCTCTTCCTCTTCTTTGTTTCCCACTAAAGTAAAATCCTTCCTTCTTCTCTGTATTTAAAGGAAGCTTTCTCAGTAACAGTAACTTCTAGTTTTCTCCTAGTCCTAAGTTGTAGCTGTCAAATGCCTACTAGGAGATAAATCTAAAAGTTAATGGCATAATCCAAATGTTGGCCCTCTGCATGTAAACATTCAGGGATAAGCTTTAGAGGACCTATCAAGAGGGGAAAATGAAAGAGACAACTCCATTACCCTGGATGTTTTAAGCAGCAGAAAATTTCTTGTGAAAAAAGCAGGGAGGTGCTTAAAAGATTTTTTTTTTGAACATGAGTTTTTTATAAAACTCACAGTGCCAGAATGTGAAAAAGTTTTTAAACTGATAAGTGTTGTCCTATTGATTTAAGAAAGCTATGGTTCTGGTGTTACCACTCATACTTGTAGTTTTGCCAAACAACAGCAGATCAAAAACTGTTATGATTTCTATAATTATCACAGAATCTTGCAAAAGCAGTAAAGCAAACCAGTGCCTGTTGATGTGAGCCTTGAAAAACTGACCCTCAGGCAGCATGGATAGTCTGGGTCATCATGTGCAACTACTCCTTGACAATAAAAAATTGGTACAGACATGGATTAACAGAAATGACTCATCAATACTCAAAAGTGCATTGGAGAAGAGTGGTGATGACATCTATCTCCTCACAGAACTCGCTAGTGAAGAGATCAGAGGCATACTGACAGGGAATTGCAGCCTCAAAAAACAATCTATTTATTTTTTTCAAGCATACCTATCTTAGGCGGAGGTTAGTGAGGAAGACTGGATTCTGCCTGCATCAGCCAAGACTTCCAGCTTCCTCCACCACCAGGATTACACGATTAGATATGGCTTTTTGCAATAGCATTGGATAGACATGGTTGCATTTCTTCTTGCCAGTTTTAAGTGTAGCTTCTACCTGGTTAATTCCATCCTTTTGGAAAAAGTAGCTATATCCCAGAAAGAAAGTGACTACTGTATATATTACTATTGTAAATATTATCGGATCTGGTCTGATCTGCAAATTAAAACAGGTAATGGAACTATTTTACACAGTTTGCATCTAATTCTGACACAGATGGCACTTAAACAAGGATTCCAGCCTTGGCAGATTTCAGACAGTGCCAAGGCCAGGATAATCCTTTCTAGCAATTTTCTCCTTGATTTTTGAGCCACCAACTTCCACATAAAATACAATTCGTTATCTGCTGCTCCCCTTCTACAGCCATGCATTGAACAGGCTTTGACAAGACAGACCTTCAAATACTGAGCCCAGTGACACCAAAAGTCATGAATCTCTACAAGGTACAAAGCTCATTTCTTAACCCTTATCCATGGGTGGGTGTTATCACAAGGAAAAGAAAAATCAGTGACCCAATGAAAAAGAAAAAAAAGGAAAAATAAAAGTACTTTCCTTGAGGTAGTTCTGACTCTTCAGTTCTTAAATTATGCCAAGTGGGGGGCAATGAACAATGACTGTTTTTTAACAGCAGCGTTAATGAATAATGGTTGTTTTTTAAAGCTGGCATTCACTACAAAAAGGAAGATGAGCCAATCCCAGACAACAGAGCAACAACAGTGCCCATGCACATGTGTGTATGGTGCCTTACATAAAACCATTTTTCAGAAAGTTCTTTAGCCACAGCATCAGGCAAATAACCAAAAAAAAAACAACTGAAGAGAATGGAGATAAACTTGCATTGGCCTTTACGTTCTCTTCTCACACAAATCTTCATGCCATCAAGCACAGAGAGGTTACATGAAAAACAGATACATCAGAAACCTCATCTCCTTAAAATAGATATTTTGTTAATTTATTCTAATGCAGATGATTAAATGTCTTCAAAGCTGGCAAGAGCTCATTAACATGGGCTTTCACACACGACAGGAAATAAAGACACACAAATATAAGCAAAAAACAATTGCTCTTTTGGATCTTGACAAGCACTCCCATCAAGATCAATAGTCTGTAGATCCAGTACAGCATATCTAGACTTGGTAGTCAGATTATGATTTTTATCCATTATTTGTCCTTACAAACATCGGGCAAAAAACCCAAAACAGGCTTGGGTTTTGTTGGTTTTGTGTTTGTGTGTGTTTGGGTTTTTTTAGATTGCTCTTATAAGGGTATGTATACCAAAACAAACAAACAAAAAAAGAGAGTGAATAAGAGAGCAGAATATTCCAGTAAGGGTCTATTGACAACTGATTCTTTATCCCAGGTAAAAACAAAAAACACACATTTGAGCAAGAAATACTCTCACAAGTAAGAGTTTAGAGGATTGTTCCTTCAAAATCGTTATTTTTAAGAACACTTCAGTTCAGTGAGTTAAGTGCACATGGGAGATGCCAGTTTTACCAGTTTTCTAAAGTCATTCATTCAGAAGGAAGACTACTTGTACTAATACTGAAGTCTTACACACTGAAATTTTGATTAGGCCTCTGACAAATCCTCATGTTGCCAAAAGACATGCAGTTATTCATCACGCTCTGCACTTTGGCTTTCTGAGGACTGCAGTTTGGAATTCCTGTAGATTGAATAGCTGGCAGAGGGAATTCAACATATAAGTAATACTATTTTGAGTGCTTCTTCAAAGAAAACCAGTGCATATTTCTCCAGACCTGAAAAACTTATTTTTTTATGTCATCTAAACAACAAAGAAAAAATGTTGTCATGTGCACTTCAGACATTAAAAAAAAGTATCTTGCTACACTGACATTCAAATACCTCCAAGCTATGCTTTCCTTAGCAGAAACTAAGAAGGGGGTATGTGCTTTGAACAGGAAAGATGCCACACATGACATAAATTAAAAATTGTGAGAACTAAACATCAACAGGATGTAGAAAAGGAACCAGCTACCACAGCGGGCAACTAAAAGCCAAAAAGAAAAATAAAATCAAAACCAACCTACCAATCCAATTATCCATCAGAGACTCTGCAGTTACTGTGGCTTTTACATGACTCGCAGCCTTTCTGATCAAGGGCCGTCACAGGACACCTAAGCAGCAAGAATTTCACATTTCAAACTTGGAATACTAATCAGCAATTTGCAGTTTTCAAGAATCCTCGGGATACCTGTTCCACCTTTCTACATTTTAGAAAACTTAAATACAGTGGAGATGTTTGGGGTGAGGGCTTTTTGTTAACTTGTCATGCTTTCACAATTAACCTATGGTTACCTTTGATAACCTATCTCCATTTGCAGCAGGGAGCAAAATGACTTTGTTAGAAGATTCCCCCCTGCCCTTAACCCATCATCTGAGTCTATATGTACAATTTTTGCTGTAAGCTTACGGTATAATGGTGGAAATCTATAAGGTTAGAAAAAAATTCATCTCATAGGTCTAATTAGACTAGTCTATTCATTTTCACCACTGAATGAGAGGGCAAAGCCCACCCAAACAAGTGCCCTTAGCATGCCTTTGCAGCTGGGAGTCTGAAGAGTAAGTGGCAAAACACTAAACTGTCTTTTCGTGTAAGGCTATTTTTTGAGGGTTTTTTCCCCCCCCCCCCAGTAGAAGGCTTAACCTCTTATAGAAACTGCAAGGAAACTAGGAAACCTTTCAATTCATTTATCAAATTTCTCACTGTTTCTATTTCTGGAAAAAGAAAAAAACGTACAAAGAAAAATCTGTATCCAGAAGATAGCATTAAATGAAGTGTGCTGACCTGTTGGCAATTGCCAGGTCTGGTTTGAACATAGTACTTTGTTTAGTCTGATGCTTTCTGTTCCTTCCAGCACCGTTACTGTGTAAAACAGATAGCAATGTTTAAAAGATATTTGATTTATTGTCATTTTCATCCTGGCATCCATACCTTCCAGAATACCATACCTTCCAGAATACACGAATGACAATCAATGCTGTGAAAATGTTTCCTGTAGTAATTTTAAGGCTGCTATAAAAAACACATACAACTCATACAGGAAAAGGTAAGACCTTGTAACAAATGTTCAAATGCCTCCATTGGCTAATTTTCAGTTTAAAAAAAAACGCACGTTGGAAAAAGTAGGATTTGCTGTGTAGCAGTACCTCTTATCCAAGTTGAACAAAGCAGCAGACACTCTACTCAGATGAAAGCACAAATAAAACCGCTTGTCTGATGCTTTATGAAGAAAAAAAAAAATCACTTACTTTCTAAAACTAAAACTGGGCACAGCAGAAAAACCAGGAATCCCTCCAAAAAGTGTTATATAAGGCATTGTCAAACTTCACGTCACCTCCACAGGGCCGCAAGTTGCTATTTTCCCCCCATCCCCCGGCGCGCAAGGATTAACGATCTGACACAGTTCTCGGAGAGGAGGTGATAGCAGGAGCCTTCCCAAGGGAGAGCTTCCCGGGCTGAAGGCCGGCGGGGGATGGGGAAGCCGCCCCGCTCGCCTCAGCGTCCCAGTCCAACTCCGGCTTTGCTCCGCCGCGGTCCCGCTCCGCCGGGCCGCCTCCCGGGCCGGACTCGCTCGCACCGCGGGCACGGCAGGCAGCGGCCACCGGCNAACTAGCGGGACCGGCGAGGGCAGCGGAGTGCGAGCCCGGCGGGGTAACCTCCCTCGGCCGGGGGACGTGCCCCTTTGTGCCGGGAAGCAACACGCGCGCCTCCGCCTGAGCATCTCTTCCACTCCGGATCTGCTGGGGATTAATATCCAGGAGGATAAAGCCGCCAGCCCGGCCCTCCGGACTCGGGTGCCCCCTCCCCTTCCCGAGCTGCTGGAAGGGAGACACTCACCGATTGTTCCTTGCCCTCCCCCGCCCCTCGCCTCTAAAAGCAGCAGAGGCTGGAACAGAAGACTCTTACCTTCCCCGGGAGGCTCCCGGGCCGCCGGGACGGGCGCTCAGCGCTCGCCGCTCCGCGCAGGCAAGCGGTCCTTCCCCCTCCTCCGCTCCAGGCGGGCAGCTCCAGCTCTGTCCCCGCAGCCCCGCTCTCCGGAGGTGTCAGTCGGTGGTTCCCAGCCGGGGCGGCACGGGCGGCCGTACTCTCCGCGGGACGAGGAGCTTCTGACGGTGGGAGGAGGAGGAGGGCGGTGGGGAGGTCCCGACTCTTCCCGGGATGCGCCGCCGAAGTGGCCGCCTCCTCCACCGCCCAGCTCAGCTCCCTCAGGGGCCTCTCCCCTCCGCGCTGTCCCGAGGTGCAGCCCGGCCCCGTCCGTCCGTCCCGCTCGCCTTCCCCCGCCTGTCTCCCCGGCGGCGAACCGCGCGACGCACAGGCCCCGCCGGCGGCCAGGAGGACCTGGGGGAGACGGGGGATTCCGGCCCAGCCTGCTGTCCTCTCCCCGGGGCCTGGAGCGCACTCTCCGCGGGGAGAGGAGGCCCTGCCCCGGCCTGGCGAGCAGCTCCGGGAAGGTCACCGGCACCGCGGAACCGAGCACGGAGAGGCTCCCTCCAGCACCGCCGTCGTCCCTGCTGCTGCTGCCGGCCCGGCGTCAGCGACCGCTGGGTGCCGCGCTCCGCCCGGGCTCGATCCGTGCCCGTGCCTGGCGGCCGCCTCCGACTCTATAAGTGCCAGGCTGCCCCCTTCCCCTTCCTTCCTTCCTCGCCTCCCGCCCCTTCCCCGCTGCCAGCCTTCCCCCGCCGGTTCCCTGCGCCGCCCGGTGCCAGGCTGCCCCCTGCGGGTCTCGGGCCCGCGGCTGCCCGCCCGGCGGGCCGAGGCGGAGCCGGACGCGGGGGTGGCCGCCTCTGCGGCTTCGGGGGTGCCGGGAGCCGCGTCCCCAGCGCCGCGCTGCCCCAGGCTGGC
>VXBA01005512.1:1022-44461 GCA_013399895.1 Serilophus lunatus | reverse complement strand
CCGCTGTGCGGTCCCGAGCGCCGGCCCGGCGCGGGTAAGTGCGGGGCGGGCGCGAGGCGGGCGCGGGGCGGCCCCGCCCTGGGCGGTGGTGCCCGTCGGGAGGCGAGGCGGCGATCGGCCTTCGGCGTGTGCGCTCGCCGGGGAGAGACACGAAAGCGCGTCAGGAATTAATAAATATCATGGTTTTTGGCTGAAGTGTGGTGGAGCGTGTCTCTGCCTTGCATGCTGGTAGTTGCTGTGAGTGAAGTGATAAACGCACCTTTCCTTTCCTCTTCTTTCCCCCCCGCGGGCACAGTCATCAGCGCTTCTTTGTTTTGTTTGGGTTTTCGTTTGTTTGTGGGAGGGTGTTATTTTCACTCATAGTTTTTCTTTCGCTTCATTAGCGGTGTAAAATGGATTGATTCAGTGCATTAGCATGCTAAGAGGATCGTGTGATAACCCGCGTGTATGGTTAGAGTGGGTGCCTAAAATTCCAAGAGGAGTGTGCAAGGAGAGCAGAAATGAGCAAAGGTGCATACAGTCCGATTCTAGAAAGGCACGGATCCGTTCCTAGATTGGAAGAGGAAGCGAAGAATACACATGCTTTGAGTAACAATGTAAATAATCGGAAGTATGAGTAACAGAGGTAGTGATCATCGCTTCCTGCTTTCTTCTTTCTGGAAGGATGAGGGAATAGTTTAAGAGAAAAGTGTTCTCTAAAAAATTAGCCACAGATACTAATTTCTGTCATTACATCTGCTGCTTTAATGACGGAACTCATGCAGAAGTTGCTTTATTGTGGACAGAAATTATATTTTTCAGTATCCTGTACAAAAATATTGTGAACTCTGGAACAGGTTGTTCATAGCAAGACAGTATTTGTTAGACTTGATTGAGGTGTTAGTCCATCAAGTTTGGTATTCTGCCACCAGCGGCATCCGCTTCCTGATGCTTTGATCAAGAGTGGTATTAGATGAACTGTGGTAAGTCGTGAAGTTGAACATGCCAGTGATACCGTGTAAGTGTTACTAACTGCGAATTTTGACATATTGTGACAACTAGGAGAGCATTTTGCAGGAGGGGGGGAAAAAACCACCAACGCTGCATATCTGTAAAAATAATTTAATTCTGGAGAAGCCGCAGTAACATACAGATTGGTCTCTGTTGTGCTGCTTATTTTTATGAACAAATCAAAGTCAGAAATGAGTTATACTAAATTAATTCTTTCCCTTCTCCTAAGTGAAGCTGAAGGATCAACCTTGAAGTAATACTGTTTTCTTGCACTGTTGTAGGGTTGTAACTGCTTTGGTGACAGTCACATTGAACAAGTTGCTGGGGAATTATGGAGGAGGAAACAGGACTGGGTATACAGCTTCATTCTTAATAAAACTGGATTATCTACTACCTGTTACTAGAATTCTCTGCAGATCCATAGTTTTTGGTTTCATCTTAGGTCTTGAAAACTACTAAATTGTCAGACTCTGATCCTACAAAATATTGGACAATTTCTAGAGGTTCTTAATGTTCTTATCTTCTGTTAGAGCAGGAAACTGTCACAAAAATTCTTAGGTTTTTAGAGCGGCGTAATTATTAGGATTACCAAATGTGCCACTATACATGACAAATGATGGAACTTCATACCGGAACATAACGTCTTACTTAAAATTGCTCTGCATCTGTCAGGGAGGTGACCTGCTCTCAAATGGACAACAGTTGTCCAAACCCAGAGCAATGTTTATCAAAGGCTCTAGCTGAGCATGGTTACTACCAGTTTACAAAACCTAACAGGGACAGGAGTGGCTATCTATGAAGATAGAGTTTTTCAGAAATTCTGTTTATAAGAATGTAATCTTTTACATATTCATAATGAAATTGCTCCATCAGTCTTTGTCCTTGAAAATCCTGAAGTGGCAATTGCTTTGGACATAGAGTAAACAAGCAATGCAGAAGGATACTTACGCCAAGGACAGGTAGAAGAACTTAGATGCAAATATTTGCACTTCAGATTTCATTTAGCCAGGAGGAAGGTTTCTCTATAAACTATGCAGGTTCTGGAGTGAAAGGTCTATTGGCATTTTAAAGAAAACAAGCAATCAAAAAAAAAAAAAGCAAAACCTACAGCAATATGTAGCATATAGGGTTTTTTAAAAAATAATTCATAAGGTCAAAAATCTCAAAGCTTTGACATTGCTATTTAAAAATTTTATGAACCAGACCCTTAATTTTTCAATAGATCCATGTCAATGTTGAGATATTGTTATTGAGTTATACTGATGTAAAATTATCCCAAGAGTATTTGGTCTTATCTTTTCCTTACTGGAACAAGAGAGAAAGGCGTAACAATACAGAACTTCAAACAGGTTATGGTGTTTTCACTGTACCAGAACATCAGTAAGTAGAATAGCATTAAGTCTGTTCATGTTAAGATGTCTCTTAAGACCCCAAACACTTACAGATTATCTGTTTTTTGATGAAAAGAACAAAATTACTTCTAATTTAACCATTTTATGTGAGAGGGAGGTGTAAAGCCCTCAAGTATTCAAATGTGTAAAAGTGCATGAAGTTCATCTCCCATTTAACACGAGTGAAGTCCTTTTCACATTCTTACAGTTGCTTCATTTTTCTAGCTGAATTGAACCACTATGAGGTCTTTCAAGGAAAAAAAAAAAAAGATGGTGTTTTGTTCAGGAGGTGGCTGGAAAGTGCATTACTGCTCTAATACTGCATTATGTGCCTTCTGAAATAGAACTAAAACGTTCCTGAAAAACAGGAAGGTGGTCTGTCCCCATTCCTGCACACGTATTCTTGTGGTTAATAAATATTTTAAATACCTTGTGAGGTAGATAATTCTGTGTCACACTCAAGATATGGGAGACACATGGACAAAGCTAAATTCTCTATTGCCGCCTTTAATGAGGAGTTGATGAAATAGCTACTTTTCAACTGAAAAAACAGCTACTAAAATCAATCACTCAGGGTAACAGAAATTCAAATCTGATTTAGCAGGCTGGCTGGATTGTGTTAACTGACCCACAGAAAGTTGTTACTCTTTGTTTATAAACTGCAGCTCTTCTAGATGCTGAACTGCACAACTTAATAGTATTAGAGCATGAAGAGCAAGACTAAAGGTCTGAAGCAAGTCCTAAATGCTGAGATTCTTGTTATCATCTGCCACTGCAATAAATACAGAACTACTGCAGAACAGGCTGCCTAACATATTTTGCAGTAGGAAAAGGCTTTCAGACAAGACATAAGTGAGATCTAATCTACTCTGGAAAAATAAATTCCCAGTTCTTGATCGTAAAGTGGAAGGTGTGTTACATATGCTGTCCACAATGGTCAGTAAATTAAAATTTAATGGAGATTTTCCTGTGCATGTAACAGAAAAAACAAAAATCGACAAAACCCGAGAAAGTCAAGACCCAAGAGCAAGATTGAAGTTCCCTGGGATTATAGGAAGTGGGGGAAAAAAAAAAAAAAAAAAAGGCTGGTAAAACTGAATGTGTTTAAATAACTAGAAATCATCATGAAAACCTAAAACTTTCAGAATGCAAAGGAAATTTAATTACTAACACAGAAATAACTTTTATACCAAAATAGATTTCAGGCGATAAATTGATTTTCTGTGTTAACTTATTTTCATACTGGTCTCTCCCAGGGTTCAGTTGTCCTTCTAGTCATAAAAAGGTAAACCTTCATACTAGAGTCTTAGATAGTATTATAGCCTATAGCAAAGAAATGTGGAGGAAAGGGTTATTTTCCTATTTGTTTACTTTGTATCTCTGACAGAACTCTCTATGGATTTATTTTTCATTGTTGCCATTTACTACTTTCCTATTGTTGTGAGTTGGTAATTCAGAGAATAGTTGGTGGGTTTTTTGATTGTTTGGTCTTTTTTTAAGGAACAGTGGTTTTAAAATTATAAAAACTAGTGAAGATAAGCAGAATAAATATTATGCAACTTTAGTTTTATGAAGTTAATCTCATTGCAGGATGATAGTACTTTAACATTGAGCCTGCCATGGTCAAGTCAATCTTGTATTTCTACTTATAGAAATAATTGATTACTATTTTGCTAATGTGACATGCATAACTTAGAAAATACTTAATTTCATACTTGTTAATGCCAATGTTTCCAGAGCTCTTAGTAATGCATACCTGCATCCTAAAAAAATAACGAATGCTGCGTATGAGGTTTATTTCTTTTTTTCTTTTTTTTTTTTAAATCAAGGACTCTTCACATCAATGCTGTTTGCAGAGAAATTTTGGATAATTTACAGTAGGTTAACTGTTGTGTATTAATATGTATCATTCCCTTTACAGAATCTTCTGGGAAAGAAATGCAGCACTGGACAAACGTGAAAATAATTTTAAAATTCACTGGCTGGGAAGGTGAAAGTGACCCAGGTACTCCTAAGCCTAAATCAGGCTATGTCAAAGTCAGTGGAGCAGCTGCATTGATTTCAGTGGTATTCAAGCTGAACTATCCTTTCTGGCCCAGTCTGTGTTCTGGGCAAAACATATATAAACATTTTTAGACATTTATAGACACACAAACATTTTATGACGTTCTTTTATAGTAATTGTTCCTATTTGACTGCATGGCCTCGCTCCCAAGCAAACAGTGGATGAGGTGTCTTTCTCTTGTTACTGTATTTCTTTTGTTACACTTCTCCATTTATTGCCCTGTAGTATGAATGCTGAGACTATGAAAAGCCTTAAATGAATTGTAGACCTGTATAATTAATCTCTGCCAGCCTTTCTAGAAGTATTAAAGCACAGAATGTATTACTCCTCCAGTCACAGCCTTACACATTTAGATTTTAATTCATCTAAGGACACCTTTCATCATCCAATGAAAAAGAGGAAACTACCTGGTCAAAACAAGACCTTTTTTTTTTTTTTCATTAGAAGCACCTGTTTTATACATGGAAGGTTTAATTGTTTCCAGAACAGCTTCATTAACTTCTGAAAGTATGACCAATACAGGGCTCCCCAGAGCCAGGATGCTAATTAGAAAGAAAACTGGCCTTACAGTAGTTTGAAGAATGGTGTCTTTTTTTTAAGAGAGGAGGAAGGCTCATTCAATCATTTGACAGTGTTTCTGCCAGAAAGTAGGGATAACTGCCAATTGTATGAACTCAGAAAATATCTGTGACAAATGAGTTATTCCCACAGTGAAATTGCCTCTTCAGACAACCAAAACCAGTAAGCCTAATAATGTTTACTTAAACAGTGTTAAGGTGTCCATCAAGTTCCATGCAGTTGAAACAATGTCCTTTATCACCAACTTCGTGTGTAAGCTCCGATGTCCCTGACTCCAAGGGTTAGGCATGTTTGGAGGGTGCCATATGAATGCTTGAATTGCTTCCTTCCCTACCCTTGTTGTTAGTAGTAACAGATCCGGCCTCTGTCACATTTATGCTGATTTTATATTAAAGCTCTTTTAAGTTTCAAAAAAACCCACTCCCACCCTATACAGGACTAAAGAGTAAGTGTAAATATAAAATGCAAAACCAATTAAAATGGATTGATGAATGATAAAAACATCTATCGTGTTATGTGATATCAACACTTGAAGACGGTCAGGCCTTTAGAATCTGTATAAAAAAAATTCCTGGATTAAAAATAGGCACCATGGAAAAGGAAACTACCCAAAACATACTCGTAAGAATCACTACCTAATGAGTCAAATAGGAAACCTTTTGGCCAAAAATAAAATACAGTAATTATCAGTCAAATTCTAGAACTTCCATATTTTTCCCAATGAGGATTGTTTTAAAAAACATTTTCTAGGAGGATTTCTCTAGAAAGCAGAAGTGTATTATAGCTGCTACTGCTACTGTCCAGTGAGGGGAGGGTAAAATAAAACTCAGATCCTGTCTAATGACTCAGGCTTATTTGGTGTATTTTTTGTCATTGCAACAGTAGGAATGCCCAGTATGAATCTTTTCTGGCAGTTTAATAAAATTGACATGTCCTTGTCAGACAAAAGCACAGTGGAAATATATGTACTTGCTTCTGAATATAAACAGGGAGCATAGTCTGAACGGCTAAGCCTGTAAGAATGAACTCATTTAGTGGCCACAAGTGATTGTGTATCTTAGAGGTGTACTGTGAATGAACTAAAATGTTCTTTTTCTGGGGATGAGATGTGACTGTGAGCTGCATCCAGCTCTCTGTCCAAGACTGTCAATGCTAAAGGAAGTTTCTGTGTTCTTGCTGACATTTCAGAAGTTGTGAGCTATGATCTGGACTTGCTACATTGGCAAAAGCATAGGAAAGGTCACCCCATCTCAGCAGTGAAGCTGTCAGTAACAAAAGGATAATATCCCTCAGTCTCAACAGCAGTTACAGGGAAGTTGATGTTGAGGTCAAGCAACAAGGCAAGACCAATACCAGTGCCAATGAACCTGTCAACATTAAACACCTCTTTTTCAGAGTAGTACTTTAACACTTCAATATTCTGTGATTCAGGCTGTATCTTGACGTGGTAGGGGGTTTTCCATCTATTTAGGTGAAACTAAAGCTGTCAGAAATACTAGAGGCCAAGCAGACAAGGCCAGAAAAAGGACAAACATTCAAAGTCTGAAGGTGACATTGAAGCATCAGACACAAAAAATGCCCCAAAAATTCAATAGATATTTTACACTCTCTGTGTGTGCTTGTATTTCTGATCTTGGCAGCCACACAGGTGCCAGCTTTGCTGCTTCCTCTAAAATTGCAGTCTAGATCAGATTGTGTACTGGGGAAAGGAATAAGCTTTTACTCGCATGGATGGTGTCAAAATTCACAGTTCCCGCATCACCTAAAAGAGATTACAAGACCAAACAAAGTTCCCAATGAAATTAGCATGTGTTTAAGTCAGTTAAAACAAGAGTTTCATCTACAGAGAGGGAAAAGAATTTCAAATACTTCTACAGCCAGCACACAAGATCTCAGTGCTTGAATAGGAAATTATACTGGCACAACTTTGCCCATTTTTGAAAATATTTCCAAATGTATTATTTTATTGTTCCTATGTCAGCTTGATAATAAGAGTTCCAGTGAGAAGGTAAAACTTGATTTTTCCAATACCAGACTTGATGACAATGGCTTTTTGAAACTTTTTCCCACCTTCTTCCACTCAGCATAACCAAATGCAAAATAGATGCAGCAAAGACAACTGATTATCAGCAGGAGGTACTGTCTTTCCTTACCTTCTCCTAGATCAAGGTGAAAAAGGTACCATTCCTTGAGAGTGGGCTTTATGACTAATACACTGGCAGCTTTTCCATGGCAATCACTCAGCTTTAATATAGGAGTCCTACCCTGTTTTTATCAATGAGCTCATTGAAAGGAAGGACTAGTTGCAAGTCCTCTTTCTGCATTTTAATCTGTGATATGTTTCTGAGGTGTTGGGACACTTGCCACTGGATGATTAGCAACTAGAGCCTCAAAAACTAGTGATGGTTTATAAATCCTTTCAGAATTCTGCTAGGGCACAATGACACCAGTGTAGGAGCATAGAAAAAAGGATTTTACTTAAGTGAGCCTTTAAAAATCCATATGTGCTTAGTAAAGTGTTAGATAAAAGGGAACAGCTGCATCCTTAAAGAATCTATACTCATAAAGTAAGCTCAGACCTCTGCTTCTTCCTTGACTAACACAGCAGCTAAGAAAGCTCCCTCTCCTTGGAATGGTTACCAGGCTTTGTATCTACTGATCTCTAACAGCAAATGATTTTTTAAAAAAATATTTTCTTCACCACTGCAGGAACAAAACTGAGGTTTTCTAAACTAGTTATCCATCTCTAATCAAGTCCAGGTAGGAATGGATACTGTAATTAACAGTGTCGAGTTTATTTCTTCAAGAGAAGACAGAAGGTGATTCGTTGGGTTGTTTGGATAGAAGATGAAAACGAGGATGAAGAAATCAGAGGCTGCTTAGATAGATGAGGTCACTAAAGAGCGCTGTAAAGTCTGCACCTAACCTTTTTGCACATCAAATACAATAAGGATCTGGTAGAAATCACTCTGTACTCATGTAATTAACAATAATCGTAGGTAAGAAGAGGTATCAAATTCTGTCTGTATATAAATATTTAGTTGTCATTTCCTAATTTTGTATACTTGAGTTTTCAACCACAGTGATATTCCATTAATGTAGTTTTGATGTGTAAGGCTGGATTTGACCCAAGAAGAATGGAGAAGATGGAGTCTTAATAAAGTTTTTGGTGCTTCAAGCTTCTACTTACTGCATTGCTCTCATTGCCTGTATGAACAGGAAGCTTTTTTCCCTAGTTGCTTTCGAGTGGTGACATTTGTAGGAAAAAAAACCCCCAAACTACTAATAGGCACAAATAAGAGTCAGATGACTAGATGTCACTGAAGGTCATTGGAGATCTCAGAATGTTATGACAGCCCAAACTGTATTTGTTGTAGGCTATAGTTAGAATTCTGCCATCAGATTTGGGGTTTGCTCTCTCAAGCCACAGGTAGTTTCCCTGCTAAGCATTTTTTAAGAAACTGGGGCACTAATAAAACACTTTTTAAAGAATATTTTGACTGCGTATGTGTAACAGGACATGAACAGGAAGACAATCCTATCCACTAACATTCAAATGGTAAAGGCTTAGATGCAAGTGATATCTGCATTACAAATTGGATGCTAGAAACAGCTGTCATTGCTTGATTTTCATCCATCTGCCCCATTACCTCGATAGAACAATTGTTATATATACTAGTAATCAAGTGCACAGAATGATTTATTTGATAATCTCTCTCACAACTTTTGAGCAGATTTCGACTCAGAACAAAGAAAGTTGTGGCCTACCTTTCCTGCAGTAACTGATATCAGAATCTCCATATCACACAATCACAGAATCATGTGGGTTGGAAAAACCTCGATAAAATTAACTTCAGGTGACAAAATGTGAAATCCAATAGAGGTACAAGCAGAGCATGCTCTTAAGACATTAGAAGGTTGATTTGAAAGAGGAATTACACCAGCGGAATTAATACTATGTTCCAGTTAATTGTCTAGACCTATTTTCCTTCTGCTAGGAAAGGAGGTAGCCTTTGGGAAAATACTAATTTTGAGTTTCCTCTGCTGCAAAGAATAGGCTTAGAAGAAGGACATGCTTGAAGCCATTTGTCAAGAATGTTTGAGTTGGTCAGAGAGCTTGAGACTTCATAAATATGCTTCACATATATGCAATGCAATGGAGTTTCAGTATAATGTACATCTCTGATATAACTGATGCTTAACGTGCTACTTCAGAGGCATCCTTTGAAAAAGATTACAGTAGACCCAGTGTCTGGCCTATCCACAGGGTAGCTGTGCAGTTCCACAGCAAGTCTACTGAGAAAGTGACACTTTCTTTCCTATCTTAACATATATTGCACTGATTAATATTCCTTGAATGACAGGATTGTGCTACAAAGTCAGTAGTCCCACAACTCTGTACTTGCCAGTTTATTTTGATGCAAATATGTTTCTTCTTCTTCTCTTAACTTAGTAAACAAAAGTTCAAAACGCAGAAGAGAACCTTTGCAGGCCCTAGGTCATCAGCCTTTCTCTGAAGACTGAAGATGCTTGTCTCAAAAAATTGTGTTAATTTCTTAGCAGGCTGCTGGCTCTAGGATCTGAAAACAATATGCATGCTTCCATTAGGTGTATGTCATTTCACCAGGGACAGAAAGATATGGATGAAGTGAGAAGAGTAAATGCAGGAGGACAAGTAGTTAATAGAAATTGCTAAAATAGGATGCTAAAAATATCCTGTCCCCACCAGTTTAAATTCACACCTACTCCTCTAAGTAGGTAAGAGACAAAAGAGAATTCCATTTTCAGCTTTTGAAACTTCTGTCTCCTGAGCACTGAGCACCAGACCTTCAGCTGGCAGATGTCAGCTGGCAGTGCTGAAACCTTACCATATTTCTGAAGGATCCATTCTTCAACACCAGACTGCCAACTTGAGTGTCAAAATCCCAGATGACTTTCAGTAGTACTTGAGGGCCAACAAGCACAATTGCCTAGGAACCTTTCACAGTATTGTCAGCCTGACAAGGCTAAGCTGGGTAATAGAGTAAAGCATTTTTCAGGTGGGTAGAATGTACAATTTATTCCTTAGTCACCTCCTGTAGCTACTATGACTGTTACCACCTCTGCCTTCAGTAGTGCTGCTCAAACCTATAGCTTTCCTGAGACCTAGATGTTAGTTCCCAGTGAACTACATTAGCAGTACATTGGCTATTTAAAACTGTAGGACAAGTTTCAAAGCAAACGAGACAACAGAAATAACACTTTGGACTTGGAACAGGTAAAGAGGAAGGAATTGAAGAGCTGCATCATATGTTTAGAAAGTTTAGGTGAAATGAGCAGAACAGTCTGGAATGCAGTCATTGGAAATGTGGGCACAAAGGTCTTTTTGACAGGTTAAGGCCATTAATGAGAAAAATCACAAAATTCTAATTGATTTCCATAGTAAAAAAATATGCCCCAAACAAATGGAAATTAGATAGGACTCTGAACATGCTGTGTACCATAAGTCCAAATGAACAAGACTTGGAGAGGAACTTAAAAGTGAATTTCAGCAGTCACTGCAAATAAATAGATTCTTTAAATATTTTTGTGATGTCAAGCTGCAGGAGCTCAGGCTGAGCTGATGCCTTTCTGGACAAGACTGAAGCACCCATCTCCTAGCCTCAGTGAGTCACCAAAGACTATGGGTGCTGAGACCACAACTCTGGAAAAGCCTATACAGATGTGCTAAACACTGCACATGGTCAGTTTTCACAGAGGAATCAAGAAGAGTTTTATGGGATTATATAAACTTTGCAGGAGAGCAGCACCATGTGTGGACCAGGTAAGCTGTGGTCCTGCAGGCTGCTTTGTCTATGACAGGGCCATGGAAAAACAGGTTGGCTGCTGTGATTGCAGGTATCACCACTGAGAGAACAGTCATGAACAGAATGAAAAGAATTAAATAGTCTGAAATTATTATCACATAAAAAGTTGTTTCAGAGAGAACCAAAAGGTGCAGTAGTGAAAAAGAACTATTAGGTGGAATCTACTACTGCTGTTATGAAAACATTGATTTGGGAAATCAGTTTTTAAGTAGTAATCTGTATGATACAGAGGTAACTTTCCAGTTTGACACATTTTCTTCATAGGGGGAAGAAAATCCACCTGACTGCTGTACTTCTGTACTTATAAGAACCTCTTTTCTAAATTTCTGATCTATTTACATATTTCCAGATTCCCTTGACTTTTTAAAGCAGTTATTCATGGCTGTAAATGCAAACATCTGGATAGTAGGAGGGAGTAGAAGGTAGCCAGAATAAAGAACAATTGTGTGGAGCACAGACAAGGCACTGAAGAACTTTGCTGCTTATTTCTTGAATTCTTTTTTTTTTTCTTCCCCTTTTATGGTTTGCGTTGGTGGGATTTACAGTCTAAAAGCTAACTCATTGTTAATGCTGCTTCTCATCTGGGAATAGATACATTTAAATGCTCATACTGTTGTAGGCACTGAAATTTAGCAACCCTTTTTTTAACACTGCTATTCTATAAAAAGCATAGGGAATGCCCATAAGAGGATATTTTCCCTTAGTGAAAAGATAAAACCTGATTAGAACATTATATAATCTTAACACACATTTGATATCTTTGGTATCTGTCTCAGAACTCAATTCTTAAAGTGCTGGTGATAATGGCATGCTGGAAAATGTAAAATTACAAGCCTGGTGACTTTTTCATCAGCTGTCCAGAACTGATGGCAACTGCTAGATGAGAAGGAACACACGAGAGGGAAAGAAGGATGGCTGCCAGCAGTAAAAGTTACTGTTGTTCTTTCCTCTACAGCTATGACAAGATGCCAATGCTCCAGACATAAGCAGGGACAAGTTGGTGGAGGATTAAGGAATGGTGACAGATACCTGGCTTCCAGAGGAGATTGAGAATGTCTGAGCAAGAAGATGGTCTTTGAATGCAAATCTACAAAACTGGGTAAATGAAAATCAGCTTGAAGAACACATGAGGATTAAAAAAAGGAGGAAGTGGAGAGGCGAGTATGGCAGGAGGAAGAAACAGCAGCATGGTAAAAGAAAAGGTGGAGGTGAACAGTGGTGCCAGAGATAAATGCAAAGAATGAAGAGGGGTGGAGGGGAGCAGGGAAGAACCGAAGGAAGGAACTAAAATTAAATCCTGGAGGAAAAAAAGAGAATAAGCACAGAAGACTAAAAACATCTTCTGAATTGCAAATCATAGGTTTCCCAGTGTGCTGAATGACTAAATCAACAATCTCATCCAATTTGTGAAATATTCAGAATAGCTCTAGTTAATTGTGTAACCTCCTCCCTGGAAAGGCAGTACACTTTTTATACCACTGAAGATGTGTCTCACAAGTGGAAGTGGTGATTAATTTGACAAGTTATTAGCTATTAAGCCCAACTGTCCCATCAGTAACCAGCTTGAATAACCAGACCAGTGAACGCAATAACAGTGGAACATTAATGAGTAAAATAGTGTTAATTTTATGGAGCTTAAATGGGAATGACAAAACAGCTATGTTAGTTCTTGCCCACTGTGAGCTTGTGCAATGTAGAAGCATACTCAGTTTTCAAATGTTACATACCAAACTGAAAGTCAAGATAAAAGGACTGAGCCTGATCTGATCTCTTATAAAAAGGAAAGGACATTTTATGAATATCCACACTGAGTGCAAATGAACTCAAAATGTAAGCAAGGACTAATATATTTGATTTATAAACACATTATAAAGAACAATCCCTAATTCTTTAAGAGTTCTTTGCATCTTTCAAGGACTCCTGTCCCTTTTAGTATCCAATATGGATTGTGTTCAAAGTAAATTCCTCTGTTAAATGTCAGCAAATCCAATAAATGCATTAGCATCTTATCTAAGTAGATTGTTCCAAGAGATTTTACAGTGGTTGGTACATTTTATATGAAGAAAAAGTCTTTAGTGATATCTGTTTATTTGGTTTCCTGTTAATTTGGCAAGGACTGAAACACTAGACTTCATTACAGATCCAAGACTATGTCAGGCAGGATGAACTTCTGATGAGCATTGGCTACTGAGACTAATAATACAGTTGTTGTAGGCAAATCTTTCTACTCTGTGGGCACTCAATTCTCCTCACAGCAGACTATAGGAATATTCACAACTGCTTTTGTTTCTCCCCGTAACTGATGAAACTCCCCACCAAAATTCAAATAAAAATGCTTCTTTAATCATAGTACCAAGGTCTCATCCTTTCTGCTTCCAGCTTTAACAGAAAGATTGGGGAAAAAAAACCACCTAAGCACATCAATAACCAAAACACTAAAACCGAGTAACTGAGGGTAAAAACTAGGCTCAGCTGCTGCTGACTCAAACTCCTTCTTTCAAAACCTTCTCCCAGATATTCAAAATGTAACACTCCATGTCTGCATCCAGTAGGCATCAGGAAATTCTGGCAGACCGAGTTACACTATGAGGCTGGGGCAGCAAGAAGTTCCTGCTTATTTGTCAAGTACAATTTGAGGTTCAGCTAAGATTTTTATATTATGAGGGTTTCACAGCCCCTTTTTGAAGAATGCAGTACAGATTTAACATTTGAATTAGCAAAAGGACAATGCAGAATTTGCAATGTAAAATTAGACCAGATAAAATTGTAGAGGCAGCATTTTTAAGAGAAAGATAAGTAAATGTCACATTGGGGTTAGAGTCCTCAGAAAGTTAGAAGTGGAATTCTATTGCTTCAAGGGTCTTTGGAAAATGGCAGCTTATTCCTCGGAGAATGAAGCAACAAACCAGCTAGGGAGGGGTGATGCCAGATGCTGCAACATCTGCACTGAGGTAGGAGAGGAGCAGATGAAGTTGAAAGGAATGTGGTCCAGTCTAATAGGCAGCTAGAGGAATATAGAGGCACAAGGAAAAAAACCACAGTGGTCCAGCATACTGGAAACTGGAGATGAATGTAGAGCTCTATTGCCTTCCAAAGACAGACACAATTTTCTCTTAATGAGAATTTGATTGTCATTACCCATCTCCAAGACACAGGAGGATCATGGCTCTGGGATCTCACAAAGTAACAGCCAGACAACCATTTCCCCAGAAAGTGAGAGAGGAGAAATATTTGTAGTGCTGGAGACAGGGTTTCCATGGAGGATGCAGAGTGGAAATAAAAAAAATGCTTTGAAGATGTTGTACACAATCCTGTAAGTTTCAAGCTGGAGCTGACGTAAATCTCACACTGAAAATGAAGGATGACAGAGTTGCTGTGGGACTAGCAGTCAGCAATGGACCACCCCATGAAGACAGTTTTTCATTTGTACATTAACTTCACAATATGCATTTTTCAGTCCTGTTGATGTTGATGCATCCTTATGTTTCTAGCAGTTGTCTATGCACAATATGTATTATGGTAGAGGAATAATGAATCAGAGAATGCTTTCTCAGGAGACTAAGCTAAGCAAGAGGCCTGTCTGGTGGTAGCCAGCTTCTTTACTAATAAAAAATTCAAACCATTACATCTCCTTCACTCTAGGACTAGCTTCAACACTCAGTCAACCTCTGCCTTACAGAAGAGCTGACAGTTAGACCAATTTTAAAGCATACAAATATCCTTTCCTTTTCTGCATCCATCCTGAAAGAAGCAGACTGTGCTTCAAAAACAAAACAATATAACCTAAACCCATAGTTTTAAGAGGAACTTGTCCCTAGACAGGTGCCCGATAAAAGAGCATTTTAAACCACTTCTCCCTGGCATCCTTCTCACCTGTCACTCTTGACCTGTAAATCAGCTCTCCAGAGCACTTTAATCGCAGAAGCAACAATATCAAGTCCTGGCCCCTCTATCTGACAAACACAACCTACGTGACAGCTGAGAACATGTTTTGTTGAGGTAGAAGCAGCAATACAGAGAGCATTCATTTCCTTAGCAACTAGGACAACCTCTTCTTTAATTAGCACATCATAGTCTGAACTTTGCTAATAGAACCTGCCTACACTGCATGCTAACCGTGGGTTAGGTAATCTTGCACTTGCCAACATAGGCAGCCTACCACGCTTCTGCATCCTGACATTCTCCACATGAGCACTCTGTTCTCAGGTCCCACATCTGCAGGCAGGCTGTGGGTGGTGTTAATGAATGATACATCCTCGTGGTTTCTCACCCTGGACTCATGATCCCATATCCCGTCACACATTTCTCTGGGCTGGCAGGCACAGAGTGTTGTGGAACAGCTTCTGTGTGCTCTTTTGGGATTTGAGAGGTTACTGTTTCTGACAAAGGAAACAGCTGCCTGGCATTAACTTAGCAGATACAATAGAGGAATAAGGGAGTTACCCCACTGCCCAGCAGCCTCAGTTGGTCTGTTCTCCCTGATTACTACTCTGTGCCACCCTCTTCTGGAGCTTCTTTTCCCAGTGGTATCACTGATGACTAAGTCACTTGTGCAGGAAACCACCAAAATCTGATAGCAGCAGCAATTACAGGACACAGTCTTTTAGAAAATACGTCATATGGGTTTGTAGTGCAGCTGTGCTCTGTTCCTGACACAAAATTGCAGGGAAAAAAAATATTAAACTTGATCAATGAAAACTTAATATCTGTGTGAAAATGAATGTTGAGAAAAAAAAATTAGGGTTTACAAAACCATTGTCATAGCTCTAATTACATCTCGTATCTAGCCATTGAAATTTGCATCACCATCGCAATACTAACAGTCATTTTAGAGCAGAATTTAAAACTGGTCTAAGATAACACATATTCAAATATTTATTGTGGGCTGAGTTCTTCACTGCCAGTGATATTAGAGAGGTAGAGTCCAAAGCTAGCATGGGTATGTGAAATCCTACTACTCCAGTGGAACAAATCATGCTGAGTCTCAGTAAATGGGTGAAATAGTGCATTCAAAAGAGGACGAATCTGAATTTTACTTTGGTTTAAATTCTTTATTTAATAACATTATGAACTAAGGCAGCAAATTTCTTTTTTTTTTTTTTTTCTTCCTGTTATATTGAATTAGTCCTGGGAATTAGGGAAAAAACACAACATCCCATGCTGGAAAGCTTGCTCACCAAAACACTGAATGACACTCTGTGGGATCACCTTCAGTATGCTTTTACCTACATTTTACATAAAAGTTTATGCTAGGATGTTTCTTAATTACAAGATTTACATGTTAGAAATGTTGAAGGAGAGCATTTTGCAATAAAGCAGGGATGATTTCTCTGGATGCTTTTTTGGGATTTTTGGGTGGTTTGTTTAGTTTGTTTTTAATGTTGAACAGTGTGAACTGAAAGAGGAAGCTGCTGCCATCCTACAAGAATAGAGATACCTATTCAAGGTAACAGACACTCCTTGAAAATCTACTCTCTGAAAAACAAGAAATTGCACCTCAGAATCGGTAAATTCTCTGAGTGCACATGCATACTCTACCGTATCAAGCACACATAAAATATCAAGCCTATGTTCTCAAATATGACTAATAGGTGGAATACTAGCAACAAGGTGCTTTTCTTCTGTTCTTGAAAATGTCAGACTTTTAACAGATCATTGACCCAACAAAGTCAGAAACTCAGGGAAGTGCTGTGATCAAAGGCACACACTATCCTTCTGAAGAAGAATTCAGGAAATGCAAGTTCAGCTGGTATTTAGAACTATCACCTCTTTTCTCCGGTTATGTGCATCCTTAAATTAGCCATTAGATAATTCTGCCACTTCACTGAACTTTCTGCATTGACGATATTTATTCTTCCTTGTCCAGGAAGAACAGTTTTAGTGGTAGTTGTGGAAGTAAAAGAGATGATAAAGCTCCCATGCAAATCTTATGTGTATTTACTTATTTGACTCTAAAAGAATATTGTGAAGTCAGGGATGTTTTAAAACTGCTGATGAGCATCACTTCTTGTTAGTTTAATTAAATACTAGATCTACCCAGTACAAAAGACTGTTCCATTACCAAATCCTTTTGTTGTGTATGGATACATAAAAAAGAGAGTGTAATACCAACTACATAAACTATTTCTATAAAATAGAAAGAGTGAAGTTGGCTTCCTTTTGTGAAGTGTTTTGAGATCTATTCATTGAAAGTGAAGTAAGGGCAGGTAATTTCATTTTTACTCTGAAAGTCTATTGCTTCTCTCTGCACTGGCAGATAGTCTTCTCAATTAATTAAGATATGGGATGCTATCAATCCAGAGTATTCTTTCCTTTATCTGGAATAGTAATAATACCTTGGGAAAAAAATGAAATTTAGTTTTCAAATGAAATCTGACATACTTGAGCACTACCATTTGTTTTTATGCACTGATCCTTTACCTATGGAGAGATCTTGATGATAGTTCATTGTGCACTCCTGCCTCAGGATACTGATGATGATGATTAAACAGTTCCTTGGAAGCCATCAAGCTCTGTAAGCATCTCTGGCAAGCAGAGCTGCCTCTTCTCTTCTTGTGCAATGGAATCCTGGGGGCATAATCTCTTGCTTATTGGAACTTCCGCTTCATAACTGAGGACTTGGAAGTCCACAAAATATACTTTCCCAGGCTCAGTTTAAGCTTTTTACATCCTGCATGCAACAGTGACCCATACTGAGCATTCATGGAAAGTCTTCTGTCAACCCACATGCACCAGGGCACTGGCAGGATCAGCCTGCACAAAGAAGTTGAACCTACTTAGTACATGACTAGTGTCCTGGCTGCCCTGACATAGAGCTCTGGAAATATCTTGTGAGCTTTTATAGATTTTCAGAGCTGTTTGTGGCTGAGATCTAGAACCTTGCCCATTAAAATATGAAATTTCTGTGGTGTTCTGCCTTCCAGGGATATTTACTTCTGGAACAGGAGGACCTTCCCATATGGTGATGATTAGTGGGAGGGGAAGTAGAAGAAAGACAGAGGTATTTGCTGTGAAATTTTTCTTTTCACTTTTTCTGTTGTGGAAAAATATCCAGGAGAAGGTTTTCAGAGCTCTCCTAGTTCTCCAAGTCTCTCTTGTCCTTTCAGAACAATCTGCAAGGTGTCAGTATCCCAGGCCTAAGGAATTTTGAGTCACTAATGTCCAGATTAGGATGCTCAAGAAGATTCAGCAGAGAATTTTATTATGTTGGTTTGCCAGAGCACACGACTTGGAGGGGGGGAGTAGGGGGAAATCAAAAAACAAGTATTTTTCATAAAAATACTTTAAAAGCTGTAAACTTCAGCATGAGGACTCCTGGCAGCAATTTGCTTTTGCAAATAAAGAGTAAATGGGCTAAACCAGGCAACTTTCAATAAGTTTCCAACATAGTGGGCAGATCATATGTATGTTAAAGTTCTCTCTCACAGGTACTTTACACAGGTTTTCCTTTATCTCAGAGAATTGGAATCCGACTAGCTGGAGAAAGGGCACTGTGCATTCAATTGTGATTTGCAATTATCATAAAATACTCTGTAGTGACAATGTATAGCACATGAAAAACTGGTGAGCAATGTTAAAAAAATTCATCTTGATGCTATGATTTGTTGACATGCTTAAAACTCATCCCTACAATGGATTCCTTTGAGTGATGAACTAACTTTACAATGACCACAACTCTTGCCAGAAGCCTCTTGTTTGCAAAAGAGAAGCTCAAGTCCCCAAAATCTTGTTTTACATTCATCCATAACACAGTGTGAGCAGGAGCCCTTCCTTTTCACAGTCAGGGCACACACATTTGGCCAGCCATGGGGACTGTTGGGTTCAGCATTCTTAATCACTTTATAATTGGATTTTTTGTTGAGCCACTTTGTGTACATTTATCAGCAAAGTCCAGATCAAGAGAGGTCAAAGAAAAACCTCCTCAAATTTGTCATTGCCCTTTCCACATTTGAGATCACTCCTTTAAACTTTAGACCAACATTTTTCTTTATAGCATCTGTGGAGTAGGCTAACATTTAGTTCAGATGAAATGTATTTCCATAAGACTGACAGAGAGCCCCTATGGCCTTGCTTGCCTGTGGGAGCAGGGCAAAAGGAAATGCCAAGGGCAAGTCTTGCTAAGTCCTTCAGTCCTTTTTGATCTAGAATGTGCTTCTTTTTTATTCTTTCCTTAAGCAATGAATTGAGTTGCTGTATCAGAGGAATGATTGTTGACTTATATACACATAGTGGAAATGTTACTTCAATCAGAGGGGAAAAAAACCCCAAGAGGAAACGCTCCCCAAATTGTGTGTGCATCTAGAAAAGGAATCTCTTCTACTCATAAACAGAGGTGTCAGAAGAGAGCTCCTTTAAGGCACCTCCAGCAGTCCTTCTAGATGACTTTTTGTATTGTTTTTAGCATTAATATGAGCATACTTGAGACCCCACTCTTAAGTCAGGACCCCATTTTTTTAGCAGTTGTACAAATAATCCCACATTGCCCCTAGTAAGAGATATTACAGGTCTTCAGGAGAGTACACAGAGCAATTATCAGGCCAAAAAAATTGTTTCTAGTTTATAAAGAGGGTCACTGAATAAATGTATACCTTGACTGGACACAAAATAAGAAACCATGAACCCTTTACCAAAAGGTTTGTTTGGGGGGTTTTTTTGATTGTGAGTTGGTGTGGGATTTTTGTTTGGTTTTCTTGATTTGGTGTTTTTGGTTTTCTTGGGGGAGTTGTTTGTTTTTAATCTATGAAGTAGATCCCCCCCTGTTATCTCCAAAAATGCTTGTAAAATGCTGTGTGAAGATGAAGTATTGATTGTAATTCCTCAACATGAATATGCTCTGTCCTTTGGCCTCTGTGGACAGCTCAAGGGGGAAGAGTCACAAGGGGGAAGAGTCACAGGGAAGGCACAGGTCTCTGGTAATTATTTCTCTGGGTGGGAAAGATTGTAAGAAAAAGCTATTAATGGATTTCAATAGTGTTCATGGTCAAAGTACATGAACCTTGAATCAGCTAGAGGTTGGGAGGGCTAAAGCAATTTTCCAGATGTGTGAACATTCTAGGACTGGAGCAAAAGGTTTATGGGTGGGAGCACGGTTCTGAGAACATAGCTTCCCTTGTAGAGTCTTCATGTACACAATCATACACAAAAGCTTTATGGTCTCTCAAGAGCCAGGGTTGTGAAAGCTGTATGAACCCTCTGATTCAAGCACAGGTACCTTAGGACATGACAAAGGATCAAGAACATCCTGGATGAAATCAATTCTCTTCAATGTTTCCAAAGGATTCAGAGGACCTGGAGCAGTGGTTGGGGCAGGGGGGGAGGGATGTTAGACCAAAGAGAAAACAATAAAATGAAGGGTTTAAATTAGTTCTTAAAGTAACTAAGACTGTAATATTTCATACCAAACCTGACAACTCATGGCTCACTTGTCCTGTGAGACAGACAGCCACAGCACTAGATTCTAAATTCCAGCAAGAAATACAAAGCTCTTCAAGGAGTCCTCAAGCCATAATAAAATATTCATGTGGTCAGGATATAGCTTTGTGCACAAGCTCGTGTGTATAATTAGTCATGCAGAATCGCATGTATTTATTTGAATCTGAATTTTCCGAGACAAATTCAGCCTCTTGCTCACAAAATTCCTCTTTCTCAGAAACTGAATACCAATTGCTTATCACATAATAAAGGTAATTTATTTCCTTGTTGCATCACTTTGAAAATGTGACTCTTTCTGGAATGCAATTCAGAAAAATGGTTTAGATATCTGGCCAAGAGTAAGTCTGTGAAGTTGGAGCAAGCAAGAGTTCAAATCAGTGCCGGTTTCCCAAATTGCTACACTGTACAAGTTCCTCTAGTGCTTTTTCTGAACAGGGCAACACCTTCTTTTGAGTTGACCTTGGACCTTTTTAGCTGTATATCATTTTGCTATTGCTTTGTAATGTGTTAAATGTATGTTGACGTATTTCACCTGTGATTTTGCACCAGGCCATGATGCAGACCTTTACTCAAAATCAGCCTGTGGCTGCACAGAGATAAGCAAAGTTTGCAGTCTCTCTAGTGAATAGAACCGTAGCTTCTCACCCAGAGATATAGTGAAAAATGGACTAGACAAAATTTTAAAGGAGCCTGATGGAGATTTGAAGATTTAGAGCAAGAAGGCTGGACCAGATGACCTACTGAGATCCCTTTGAGTCTAAATTATTCTATGTTTTTTTCCAAGCCAGGCATCACGGTGAGCATGATGCAAAGCGGAATTTAAAGCAGATTGCCTTGATTCATTGGAGCTGGGGTACATGTGGCCAGATCACCAACAACTGTCATCTCAGCTCACTCACAAAGATGTTTGATGAGATGTGGAGTGCTATGGAGTGAGGCCACTGTCAGTGCTGATCTCAACTCCTGAGCAAACAGCAGTCACCTACATTCAGCCAGACAAAAGCATCTCCATCCTGTAGATTTCAAAGCTTCTTCAGTGCCACCTCAAGTGCTGAAAGCAGTAGTTCCCTGCTTCTGGGGGACCCTAAGTATACACAAGAAAGGCTTGTCCTTGTGAAACTAGTCTTCTAACTGTAGGGCTTGTCTTACTTTCCAAAATCAGTATTGCTGTCCCAGCAAACTGCCTTTTTAACTGGCTATAGAACCAGTGTCAGTCAGAAAAGTCAGCAGCAGCAAGATGCTATCATTTCTAAGTAGCAGAGGTATGCTAGAAACTCCAAAGGTAGCTCTGATTCTTGTTAATTGTTGGAAAACCTTCCTGGAGGAAATTTCAACAGCTCCCACAAACTGCTTCAGTTTCACAAGAGTCCAGAGCAGTATAGACACAACGGGTATGATTCACTTCTCCAGATTCATCTTGTCTTAGTGTAGGTGTCTAAAATAGGTCAAATGAATCACAGCCTAAACTTTCTACTTAAAGGAGAGTCGACTTGCCTTGCTTGAATATGTGTCTCTCTTACAAATGATTCTCACCAGGCAGTTCTAACAATGATAGTAATGGTACATATATGTTGCTATATCAATATATCTAGTAATCAGTATGATGAAATTAGATATTTCAATGCATTTAAAGTAATGGTAATGCTTTTCTGAACATTATCTGAACGAAAATTTCATAATTTTGGTGTTCCAGAATGAAGGTAGGTGTCACAATTACCCACCAAATGGTGAGTATTTCTCTGGAGAACTCCAAACATCCAGTCATTAAAGCCTTCTCCATCTTCCTAACGAATAAGAGAGCCTTTTACCTTTAGATTCACCATGACAGGAAATGCACTTTTTATATCTAAGAAAAGACAGCTATCAATACGACAAGATGGACTATCTAGAATTCTTTTAAATCTGGCAAATTCTTTCTCTAATATGGTAATAGCCTCTCTTTCTTATGAGGGAAAGGAATTGTTTATTTTCCTCAGGAGAAATAGCAGATAGCTTTCCAGAGTGTTCAAAGATTCCATGGTTCATATTCCTGTCATTCATAGGTTTGGACAAATAAATTGAATCCCACCACACTAGTCTCTCATTCTACATCATTATTCTAGCTTATTCTGCAAAGAATAGAATCTTTGCTAGCCTTTCTTAAAGTCAGAGTATAGGAGCCAACACACACACAGAGTCCATGTCCCTTGAAAGAAAATAACATTATCACTTACAAGCAGGTTTTGCTTCTTACATGGACTATCAGTAGTCTACATACCCCTGTTCTTGCCCATCAAGATTTTATCCCGTTGTTTCAGCACTTGGAAACGCATGTATAGAAGAGCTAGAAAAAATTGTGAATTCTGCTGAGCAGGGTCTACAAGGACAGAATTCCTTGCCTGAAATGACATTCTGGATGCTTGGTTTACCCAGCTTTGAAACAATCCAGGATCAGGTGGATGAAACATGCATACACTCATATATGTGTGTGTATATATATATATATAAATGCATAATGTGTATACAGGACTATTCAGATGAGAGAAAATAATGCCATAAAATAGTTATGAAAATGGTGACATCTTTATAATTTAATAATTTCTGTAGTAGAAGATGAAGACAAAGACACTCAGTGATCATCAGTGTTCCACCATTTCCAAGCACCCACCACAAACGTTCTTTAAGTTTTGAATAATTCACTCCCTGACAAGATCCCTTTAAGGTATTTCAAACTAAAGCAACCAGAAAAATCATCATATATACTATATGACTATTCATTAATTAGTTTATTTTTGCCACAAGCTTGTAATTTTTACTATTAAACACCTAGATAAGTACCAAGAAAGCACTATTCACTGGCCAAATATGTCCCCATTAAGCAGAGTTTATGCTAATACTGCCTCAGTTAAGTAACAGTTATTCATTATCCTCAGGCTAAATTGTTTCACTGGCAGATGTCTCATTAAAACAGCTGCTCTGAGCAACCACAACCATACAAACCAGGGAATTTTCTATTGTCGTGATTGTTGTTGTTATTATTAACAATAAGCATTTACATAAACACTTCAGATGTACACAACTCACAATTATTCTCTATGTGTTTCTTACCCTAGAAGTACGGTGATTGAAAGACCATTTGTAACAGTGGAAGCAATTGCTAATTGGTTGGATAACACAACACAACATATGTTTTTTTGATATTACTGTTATCCTGGAGCGAGTGTTTGACCTTACCTTATGCTATTTTGGAACTTTTCCTGCACAATCTAAAGAAAAATGTATTTGAAGAGTCAGCAGCACTCTTGTCAGCTAAAACAAGGCAAAGCAAAGTTGTTCTCCTTTCCTATGTGTGTGTTCCACTTCCTTCCCCTCTTCCTTTGGCTTTCAGACTGCTCTATCTGTATGTTTATTCCCCAAAGAGCACCATGAACTCCTCTCCCATCACCAAACTGTGCCATATTTCTCTCTCCTTCTTGCTGGAGGACTTTTCATGCTGGGAAAGGCAGGAAAACCAGGTTTCCATCCCTCTGCTTTTCCGCCCATCTGCCTGGAGTACTGCTTAGCCTCTCCTGCCCTGGAAGGAGTCTACCCAGGTCCTCTTTGAGAGCAATGCTTGCAGAATAGAGCTGACCACATAACCATCTCAAACATTTAGCAGCCAAGCAATAATAAGGCTGTAATGAGCACAAATTAAATGTTTCAAATGCTCAACCTTCCCCAGTAGAAGCAATTTTCCATAGCAACAGTAAAAGGGGGAAAGGCCATCTCTGCCAGGTACTGTGTCCATCCTCCAAAGAATGAGGCCACAACAGTTTCTTAAGTAAAGTTTTGTCTACATGTTGTCATGGAAAAATAGTGCTGTCCATCCCCTTAGTCTCATTTCAGGGAGTTTTTCAAGCATTTTTGTCAAATCTTAAAAAATTAATATATTTATTCTGAGATAAAAATCCCATGTGGGAAACATCTGCGCAATTGAAGAGAGTAAAAGTTGAAAATAAAGACTCATAAAGGGGAGTGTTAGGAAGACCTGGTGATATTTCTACAGCTGCTTGCAAAATATCAGTAATTGGGAAAGAAACTGGAATGTGAGCCTCTGCTTCCAGCTTCTCGAATGGGCTAGGGAGAGCTTAAGCAGATCAGATCCTCTGTGACAGGTTAGCAGTCAGGAGTAGGAGAAGCAGGACAACACCTGATTCTTCCATATCTACAACTGCACAATTGTGCAAGCAGCCTTTGCAAGGTACCATGGCCCCAGGAGAATGTTGAGTATTAGTGTATTGGGATTGAGTAAGGATAGAAGCACGGGAGCTGGATAACCATACATGGCTACATGGGCTAAGCAGACCAGAATTGGGATGACAAAGGGAGACAACCATTCTTTAATAAGGAAAGGAATATAGTTATTGGAGATGAGGAAAAGGCTTACTGAAGATGAGGAAAAGGCTGAGGTACTCAATACCTTCTTTGCCTCTGTTTTTAATAGTAAAACTGATGGTCTACAGGACAAGTGCTTGCTTAAACTAGTTGACACGGATAGGGAACAGCGTAGCCCCTCCATGGTCCAGGTGGAAGATGTCAGAGACCTGCTGTCCCACCTAGATCCTCATAAATCTATGGGACCTGATGGGATTCATCTTAGGGTGCTGAGAGAGTTGGCAGATGTGCTTGCTAAGCCTCTTTTGATCATCTTTCAACAGTCTTGGCTTACTGGAGAGGTTCCAGATGATCGGAATTTAGCTAATGTAGCACCTATCAATAAGAAGGGCAAGAAGGAGGATCCAGGGAATTATAGACCTGTCAGCCTGGCCTTGGTACCAGGGAAAATGATGGAGTGTATCATCTTAAGGGAAATTATGCTGCATCTACAGGAAAATAAGAGGATTCAGGAGGGGAAGATCCTGCTTAACCAATCTAGTCTCCTTTTATGATCAGGTAGCTCATCTGATTGATGAAATGTAGTGTACGTAGATTTTAGCAAAGCCTTTGATACTGTCTCTAATGGTAAACTCCTGATGAAACTGGTGGATTTTGGCTTAGACAGGTTTATTCTGTCCTGGGTTAAGAATTGGCTGGATGGCCAAGCTCAGAGAGTGGTGGTTGTGGTGGTTTAATCCACCTTTTAGCATTCAAGGGGCGGGTTCAATAAAAGTGACGGAAAACTGAATAGAATTTTCAGCAGGTGAACAATTTATTACAGGAGAATTAAATTAGGGAGGTAGGGATAACTCAGAGGAGAACCCAGAATTACATCAAGGGACACCCAACACACAGGAAAAAAAAACACACAAAAAGGGAAAAAACAAAGAAAAGAAAGGGAACTGTTCTTTTCAGCCAGATGATTAGCTGAAAAAAAACAGTGGGGAGGGGTAGAAAAAGGTGTCCCTCCCTTCTCTCTCTCTTTGGAAGCACTTCTGGCCCTTCAGTCTCTGAAAAACACAAAAAGAAATGAAAACGATTCCCTCCCACCACCTCTTCGAAGGATACTTGCTAGCAAGCTGGAAACGGCTTTCGTGTTGAGAGAAATGGATGGAATCCTGCCGTGGGGGCCTGCGGGTGCTGGAGACCGGAGCTATGATCTTTCTCCTCGCAGTGGCAGCCAAAAAAAGGGCTGGGACGGGGCCGTGCCTCAACTTTTAAGCCTTCTCCATCTCGCATGGATATCGTCACCTTCTTCCCGGCCAAGCCAGCTTCCCATTCATCCAGCCAGTTGGGCCCTGCCTCAGTTTCCAGTACTTTCCCGTTGAGGGGGTCACGAGTTTTCAGTCCCACCTGCCATCTTTGTTTTCATGGTGGCAGCACCTCAGAGATGCCACAGCACCAACATGGTGCCAGGGCCAGCCCCCATTGCTGTCCAGAAGCAACAGTTGTGCTGAAATTCCTGGCCCGGCCGGCCCGGGGCTGTGTGCCGCTGCCTGCGCTCCAGGGGTGAGGAGCCGCCCCGGAGGGACGCTGGGGCTTCCCTACGGCTGTGCCCTCAGGCCACTGCTCGCCCTGGGAAGCCACTGTGCCCGTGCAGGGAGGGACGGTCCCGGGCTGCACACTTCGCAGGGAAGGGGGACAACGGGCAGGAAGAGAAGCCGTCTGGGCTCTGGGACTGAGGGACCACGCACACTGCATAAGACGGCCCTGGAGCCATGTGCGGCGACGGCTGGTGATCGGCCCCCGTGCTCCTGGGAGTGGTGAAGACAGGGGGGTGGGAGAAGGACTAGAAAATGACGCTCCGCTCTGGCCCCCCGCTGCTGGGAGCCTGGAGGGCGAAGAGCCGTCACCCATCCCCGTCCCCGTCCTGTCCCCGCTCCAAACCCCAGGAGAGTAGCTGAAGCAAGGGCCCCTCCCCCCACAATGGCTTTGAGGAAAATTGAATTTTAACTCAGGTAAGTGGGGTTACTTACATTCTTCTCCCTCCCAAAATCCAAGAACACTCCCAAGCCCCATGCCCCCTTTGACGCCCCATGATCCCAGCCCCCTCAAACCAGTACAGTGGTGAATGGTGTCATCTCCAGTTGGAGGTCAGTCACCAGTGGGGTCCCCCAGGGTTCAGTGTTGGGACCAGTTTTGTTCAGTATCTTTATTGATGACGTGGACGAGGGGATAGAATCTATTATTAGTAAGTTTGTGGATGACACCAAGCTTGGATCTGTTAGAGGGTAGGAGGGCTCTGCAGAGAGACCTTGACAGGCTGGATAGATGGGCTGAGTCCAATAGCATGAGGTTTAATAAATCTAAATGCCAGGGTTTACACTTTGGCAGCAACAACCCCATGCAGAGTTATAGGTTGGGGTCGGTGTGGCTGGAGAATGGCCAGGTGGAGAGGGACCGGGGTGCGTTGGCGGATAGGAAACTGAATATGAGCCAGCAGTGTGCTCAGGTGGCCAAGAAGGCCAATGCCATCAAGAATAGTGTTGCCAGTAGGACTAGGGAAGTTATTCTTCCTTTGTACTCGGCACCTTGANTTTTCACAGAGAGAGTGAATTCCCATTGGAATGGGCTTCCCAGGGAGGTGGTGGAGTCACCATCCCTGGATGTGTTTAAGAATTGGTTGGATGATGAACTGAGTGACATGGTTTAGATGGTTTAGATGGTTTAGATGATGGACTGGTGTTGGATAGGCTGTTAAGTTAGGTAAAGGTTGGACTTGATGATCTCGATGGTCTTTTCCAACCTTGTTAATTCTTTGTGTAACCCTCAGGGAGGCCCAGCATCCTGGAGTGGAACAGACCTGCTCTGCTTTGTGTTAAAGGACGTTCAGTCTCAAATAGAGCATGGTGCTAATAATGCCAAGGTCATAGGTTTGATCAGAGTTTGACTTGACCAATGAGTGTCTCTTCTAGCTCAGACTATTCTGTGATTCTGTGAAATACCAGCATATCTGCTTCATCGGTGAAGAGGCAGATGAGTGAGTAATGGCCTGATATCTGTGGAGGCTGTGGGGCGTGATTCAGCGTCGTTTGGCAGAAGCATTGCCACCTCACCTCTAATGAACTAACATAGCTCCCTTTGCAGAGAACATTATTATCTGTTGAACTAGACTTGTTAGACAAACTCTAGAGACATTTTTTCCCCCTTTTTCATAATCTATGAAAATTAAAAGTTTGTTGTTCTTTCACACAGTCACAGATTTGTGTTCTTACTGTTTCATAAAGGTATATTTTGACTGCCTGAAATCACCAGTAGTTCCAATGTGAACGTAAAGAACTCTCAGAGGACAGTTAATCAAGGCCATTTACAAGGTCCCATGTAGACTGTTAAATGCCAGTTTGGTAAATTTAACTGTTTGATAATAAATAGAATAGACAAAATCACCATGTTGGTAGTCTGATCAGGCAAAGGTATCTCAACTTTATGTTGCTCAAATTACATATAATGAATCAGTTCTGCTTTTTTGTCTTTAATGTTGAATGGGAGACACTTCAAATTCCATAATGTTTTTTTAAATTTCAGATTTATTCCGAACCTAGGCAAAAATAGAGAAATTAATCTCTTGAAAAGGTTCATAGTGAGAAATCCTCCCCAGACACATAAATTAGTTCAAGAAAGAAAGAAATATTCCACATCAATAATTTTAAAGTATTTTGATTTGATTTTCACTGCCTATCTCTTATGTAGCCGTGGTATTATGACCCTTCTCCTTCACTGAACATTTCTTAAATTTCTTTTTAACGTACACATTTCATTGCAAAAATAAAAAAAATCTGAAAGTTTTCAGTTCAATATATTTAATAGTAACAACCCCTCCCCTCATTATAGCCATTAAAAATTTGCGTTCTTAAAACAGGACAGGGAGACCTGGAGATAGATCCCATCTCCTTTGTCAGGAACGATGAATCTTACCTACATCTATAGTGAGCTAGATGCAGCTGACAAGATCTAAAGAAACTTGTAAGCTAATAATTCCTCGGGATTCCTTTGGAATCTGGGTGAGAGCCAGCGGGAGTCTGGCATGCAGTGTAATAAATTTTGCTAGCAATACAGTGGCTTTTCAAGCTTTGATGAACCTTGTGTCAGAGTATCTCTAAAAGATAGCATCTTCATCTTTATACACAGATTTCCTCCAGAAAATCACTGCCCATAGCACAGTGAACATGAAGGAGCTGCTTGTGTCTAATCCTAATTATTTCCCTCTTTACTGAGTTATTTCATTTTTGTTCAGAGAATACTCTGGGGGTTTTTTTGCAGAAGCATGATTTCCCTGGCAGATAGACTGGGGGGAAGAGAATATGTGTCATGAGGAGCATGGCACAAGTGATGTCCATCTGTGACTATTGGAAGCAGAAGGTGCCCATCAAGGTGCTGTTAAGCATTTTCTTGAATCTTCTCATGACTAAAAATATTTGCAAATCCATTCCCAGCTATTTCCTTAAAGAAACAAAAGATGAATTTAACTTTTATGTTCAGTGTACTCCAAAATTGAGGCAACATGACTCATGATGAATCATGGGTACATTAGATCTCAAAAATTTCTTCATCTCTTTCACTGACTGAAAAGGAGAAAGCTTTGTAGAAAGAAGTGGGCTTCAGAAGCTGTCATGTAGTATGTAAAAATACACTAGGAGGGCAGAAGGCGATATTTCAAGGTTTGGGAGTTTTTTGTCCTTATGAATTAAGAGGGTCACATAGAGATTAAAGGCATGGATAAGCATTTATTTTATTTTCTTCATCACTCAGGAGTAAAAATAAGAAAACGAGAACTTCTGCCACTGCCAGAGTGGGTCAGACAGCTCTGGCATAGTTCAGCAAAGAAACGTATATATACTTAAGTATTACTTTGGATCAGCTCAGATTTTTTTCTATTTTTTGCAAGTATTTTCTGGAAAAAAATCTTCCACAGTCTTACAGTAAATAATTCATGAGAGTATTTATCTTAAACTCCTTGTCCCCTGGCCCTGTAACTACTTACTCCTTAAAGAATTCCTGTGGTACATGAAACTGACTGTGTCTCCATTGCCTATGACAATAGAATACAGGTAATTTTCTTAGGCTGCATTACTCTATCATTATTTTGGTTTTCTGCTTAATATGTCACAGTAATGAATGCATAACAATGCCTGGTAACTTTTCCCCTGCTTGTCTATGAGTTATTTAAAATGAAGGGAGGGAAGGCAGAGACTGATGCCTAATTAATAATTTGTTCATTTCAGCTTTGTAATGAGAAAGAGAAAGGAAAACTATGAAGATGGCTGCTTATTTCTGAAGCCAATATAACTTCCATCTATGACTGTAGCTGGCAAAGTGACTCCATGTGGCTACTTCATTGTGGGTACATAAAAAACTGCAAAGAAAACGAGGTGTAAAAAAACCAGACAAGCAGCAGGAGAAAAACATTTCATCTTGTACACAACTAAATGAGAAAAGAGACAAGCAGGCAACAGATGACAGATGAATGGGCCTATGATGGACTGCATTTTTGTGTCAAAACAGAGCCAACTGTCTAACAGTCATTCAGATGGTAGGAGAGGCACCACACAGCATGATTCCCAGTTCAGCTGGCACTTAGGGGTTTAATTATGTACATGGTAAATATTCTGCAACGACAATATCCTGGCTTCAGATATGGGCACCCAAAGCCAAGGCTTCTTTCTAGCTCTGCCTCTCCTACTGTTCTTAGTTTTCACTTTGAACTGATATAAAACTGTGCTGTGAATTCCCAGGGATGAGGGAAGCTGTCATAAATGCCACATCACCCGTTCCCATCCCCGCCTCACAGAGAACATTAATTCCTCTGCTTGTTCATTGCAGGGGTCCCGTGCTTTGATATGACTCCTGCTCTCTGACATGAAAAGACAAATAAGGCTGGCTCAAGGTTATTTTTACATTGGAAGGTGGATATAACCTACACAGTCCAGTTGTTTTCTGTTCTTCTGTCTGACTCTCCTGTAGCTCCAGCACTGTAGCTCAGCAAAGTGCTTTCCTTAATACTGAAATGACACCAAGGGTATCAGATAGAGCTTAATGATGAAAAAGAAGGGGTTTTGACCAGTCAGTTTCCCAGAATTTACCAGAAACTTTCAATCTGGATGGAAAAGCAAGAAGTTTTTTGCAAAGTACAGCAAGAAATAATTGCTTATTTACAAATACTTGAATATTATGGCGTAACTACTACTATATGATTAATAGTAAATGGTTTTGTTAACTATATTAGAGTATTCCCTTGAAGCAACTGTCATTGGTGGGTGGAAGCCCACTGAATGGCAGATGGAACAGTCACTTCTCGTAATTTCTTTTACACGGCCTCCAACTCTGCTTTGATGGTGTAAGACCAGCAGTGACTTCACTTAAGTCACAGAATTACAGAGTGGGTAAGTTTGGAAGGAACCACAGAGAGTTATCTGGTCCAACCTCCCACACAAGTGGGATCATCCTAGAGCATGCGGCACAGGATTGCATCCAGATAGTTCTGGAATGTCTCTGGTAAGGGAGACTCCACAACCTCTCTGGGCAACCTGGTCCTTTACACAGTCATCCACATAACAAAGAAGTTATTCTTTACATTCAGGTAGAACTTCCTATGCATCTGTTTCTGCCTGTTGCTTCTTGTCCTGTTGCTCAGCACCACCAAGAAGAGCCTGGCTCCATCCTCTTAGCATCCTGCCTTCAGATACTTAGAGATGTTGATGTGATTCTCTCTCAATCGTCTCTTTTTAAGGCTGTTCAACAGGCCAAATTCCCTCAGCATTTCCTCATAAGACAAATGCTCCAGTCCCTTAATCATCTTCATTTCCCTCTGCTGGACCCGCTCCAGGAGCTCTATGTCTCTCTTGTACTGAGCAGCCCAGAACGGGATACAGTACTCCAAATGTGGCCTCACTAGGGTTGAGTAGAAGGTCAGGATCACCTTCCTCGACCTGCTGATAGTGCCCTTGCTAATGTGCCCCAGGACACAATTTGCCTTCTTGCACATCAGAGCACACTTCTGGCTCATGGACAGATTGTTGTCCGTCAGGACCCCCCGGTTCTTCTCTGCAGAGCTGTTTTCCAGCAGGTCAGTTTCCAGTGTCTACTGGTGCCTGAGGTTATTCCTCTCCGGGTGCAGGACCCTGCACTTGCCTTTGCTGAATTTCAAATGGCTCTTCTCTGCCCATCTGTCCAACCTGTTGAGGTCCCTCTGGAGGGCTGCACAGCACTCTAGGGTATCGGCCACTCCTCCCAACTTTGAGTCATCAGCGAACTTGCTGAGGAAACATCTGCCCCTTCATCCAAGTTACTGATGTATAAGTTAAACAATACTAAGTCTAATATTGAACCGTGGGGGACACCACTGGTGACAGGTCCCCAGCTAGACCCTGTGCCTCTGATTGTAGCTGCCTGCTAACTCTATTGTGGTTGTCAGAGGAGATGGAAAATCCCTTCTGTACATGTGCAGCTTTGTCATAGTTATTAGAAACACTTGGAGAAGTTGTCTCTGATTTACAAAGTTTTTCCAGCTGTGTTCTGTGGTTTCCCTTCCTAAGACTGTTTTTGTTCATTGTAGCAATTGAAAGAAAGCTGAGGCTTTTCTCCTTATAATCTCCAGATTGGAGATCTGGCTATTCTGTCTGAATGTTACTTTTCCTTGATGGTCTTAAAGTTTAAAAATTGCTTCTCTATTACTCTACTAGAAGCAAAATATATTGACTCTCACAGCATGTGGCATTCCCTGATGGTCACAGGTAAATGAACTTTTAATTGCCCTTCTGTTTGTGTGTGTGATTGGGAATACAGGGACAGGAAAATACATAAAGCACTTGCCAAATAAGCGGTTAATTATTCAGCAATAGCAGAGATGGGCTAAATCAGAATCCTGCAAGACCTATATGGAGCTGATTTTTCTAAGGGGAGCAAGCATCTGCTTGTGACCCTAGGTTATGCAGAGGTCCAGATATGTAACAAGGTAGATAGATAGCCCTGTAAGTCTTCCAGCGTTGGGGAGGGAGTAAAGCAGGGAGGCCCACCTCTGCTGTTATTTACCCTGAACTTCCTCTTAGGACCCTTGCCTGTTCTATATCCAGATATACTGCCAGTTTCCTCCATGGTTAGGCAGCTGGGTAGGATTTAATGACATATTCCCTTGGTTACAGATTATTCCTTCTTTATACAATATGAGACAAAGAGAGAGAGCAGAAAGCATACCTTCAATGGACTCTGCTTTATTACTGAACTGCATTATCTAAGATTCCCAGATGAATGTGCCCCAGATGTGTTCAGTTCTGGGCCCCTCACTATAAGAAAGATATTGAGTCACTGGAACGTGTTCAGAGAAGGGCAACAAGGATGGTGAAGGGGCTGGAGCACAAGCCCTGTGAGGAGTGGCTGAGGGAGCTGGGGTTGTTCAGCCTGGAGAAGAGGAGGCTCAGGGGTGACCTTATTGCTGTCTATAACTACCTGAAAGGAGGTTGTAGTCAGGCAAGGGTCGATCTCTTCTCTCGGGTAACTGGAAACAGAACAAGAGGACACAGTCTCAGGCTCCATCAGGGGAGGTTTAGACTTGATATTAGGAAGAAATTTTTCACACAAAGGGTGATCTGCCATTGGAATGGGCTTCCCAGGGAGATGGTGGAGTCACCGACCCTGGAGGTGTTCAAGAGTAGGCTGGATGAGGCACTTGATACCATGATTTAGATGATGGGCTGTTAGATTATAGGTTGGACTTGATGACCTTTAAGGTCCCTTCCAACCTTGTTGATACTGTGATACTGTGAATGTGCAATTTCAATGAGTTCACAACCAATGACTTCTCTTTATTTGTCAGTTGTTTTCCTGCCGTGTGATACTAAGAAGGTGCGAAGGCTATCAAAGTGTCAGCAGCCAAAGAAATAAATATGCTGATAAAATGACTTACTAAGCTACAGTTTCAGAAATCATCTAAATTCCTTGCTAACAAAACCTAGTTATGATAAATTACATCCCTGCATTTGAAAGCACCCTAGTTCCCTAATAATAACCTCCCCAGATGTGCAGCATTGGCTATGTTTCTGTTTGTGGTATATTCACACTACATCCATTTGAAGAATTGATGACCCTCTGTAGCTGTTTCAAATCCAATTTGTCCCACACACTGTGAGATAAAGATTTCAACTTGTGTTGAGCGTTTACTCAGAGGGTGCTGAACTTCTGCAGCCCTCTCACAAAATGAGAACTGAGGAAGAAAGAGGTGTAGAGCTCTGTCTGATGGCAGCAGAATGGAGATGCAGAAACAGGAACTCTGCAGAAAGTGTTGAGGACACATTTTGTTATTGTCATCATAAATTCGATGCTAAAAGGAAATCATAAGTGAATATACTATTCTACAAGAAATCCTAATGGTTTAGAATATCAGGAAATGCTGATCCAGAACACATTACTAGGATTATGGGTAACATTAAATTTGCAAGGGAGTTCCCAATGTGTTATTACTCGAGCTTTCTAAATGACAATTTTCTAGTACATGGAAACTGCTTTAGAAGGCTTTTAACCCCTTCTTTTTCATCCTTAACAGTCATACAATTGTACCTGTGACTTTTGGTTAACACAGGATCACAGAACCACAGAATGAGGTAAGAGTGGAAGTGGCCTCTGGAGGTCATCTTGTCCAGTGCTCCAGTTCAAGCAGGTTTCTCAGGACCATATTCAGATGGCTTTTGAATATCTCCAATGACAGAGACTCCACAATCTCCCTGGGCAACCTGTTCCAGTGCTTGGTCACACTGTCACTGAACACCACTGAAGATTGCCTGGCTGCATCTTCTTTGTGCCTTCCCTTCAGGTATTTATGTACAGTGCTAAGATTCTCTTTCAGGCCTTTTCTTCTTTGCACTGAACAGTGGCAGCTCTCTTAGCCTTTCCTCATACATAAGGTGCTCCAGTCCCTTCATCATCTTAGTGGACTTCACTGGACTCTATCCAATGTGTATCTCTCTTGTATTGAGAAGCCCAGAACTGGATCCAGAACTCTAGGTGTTTTTTCCCTAGTGCTGGTAGAGGGGAAGGATCATCTCCCTTGACCTGCTGGCAATATTGCTACTAATGCAGCCCAGAATATCACCAGTCTTCTTTGCTGCAATGGCACACTGCTGTCTTGTTTTAAACTTGCTGTCCACCAGAAGCACCAGGTCCTTTTCTGTCATGCTGCTTTCCAGCAAGGCCATATTCAGCATTTACTGGTGCTTGGGTTCCCCTGTAAAATTCTGAGGCTTCTGTCAGCCCACTTCTCCAGCCTGCCAAGGTCCCTCTGGATGGGAGCACAACCATCTGGTCTATCAGCTGCTCCTCCCAGTTTTGTGTCATTGGCAAACTTGCTGATAATACACTCTGCCTTATCATCCTGATCATTGATGAAGGTGTTAATCAAGATCAGACCCAGTATTGACCCCTGGGGTACATTGCTTTTTACTGGCCTCCAGGTAGACTTTGTGACACTGATCACTACTCGCTGGGCCAGGCTGTTCAGACAGTTTTCATTCCATCTCACTGCTTATCCAGCCCCTGTTCAACAGCTTGTCTACGAGGATCCTATGGGAGACAGTTTTGAAAGCCTTAATGAAGTCCAGGTAGACAATACCCACTGCTCTCCCCTCATCTATAAAGCCAATTGTTTCATCATAGAAGTTTCTCATGTTGGTCGGGCACCAGGTTGGGAACTTTCTGATTACTGAACCAGAAATGACTTAAGTAGAACAGATTTGCACAAAGCAGCAGCTTAATACTCCCTGCAAGTCAGTCTTTCATAGGTATCTAGGATTGGGCATTCAAATTAAGCAGCTTAAATTTTGTCTTAAATGAAGCTGGAAGAAAATAGCAATTCAAGATGTATGCCTGACTACAGCAGACAACATCTTTACTTTTATTTTTAACAATCATGGGAAGAAAAGAGCTGTTTAAGAAAAAAATCCCTCAATTTATGGTTTTCCTTATTAGCACAGATCTGAAAATTATGCCTTTCTATGTGCTATTAAGTGCTGATTCTTAAGTGTTAGAGGTCTATTTTGCCTCTACATGAGGTCTGATTTAATTATTTAGAATTGCATAAAGGCCTAGTTCCAGCTCCTCTATAAGTCATTGGAAATGTTCCCTTGATCTCAGCATGTAGGACCCTATGAGTACTGCTCAGGCTGAACATTCAGCCTCTGGAAGGAAGAATTTCTGCCTTTTATGTGTCACTAAAACTCTCCCAGCCAACCCTTGTGAGTTGTCACAGCCTCTCCAAAAGGAGGAATTGGTCCATTGAGGAAAACAGGAGAGACAGACCTATAGGCAAGGAACCTCTCCCACTGTTACGGCCATGTTTTACACACACAGAATTAACAAGGTTGGAAAAGACTGTAGAGATCATCAAGTCCAACCTTTTACCTAACTTAACAATCTAACCAACACCAACTCATCATCTAAACCGTCTAAACCATGTCACTAAGTTTTAAGTAGCCCTGTCACTGAGTAAACCTGTAGGCTGCCAGAAGCCAGGCTTTCCATCTGTCTTGGCCACATCAGTTGTCCCAGTCTCTTTTATCTGCCAGACCTTTTAACTACCTGCCATCAACATTTGAGAAGGACTGCAAAAAACACCCAAGCTTCTGTTTATGTTTTTGTATGACCTTCTCCAGATTAAATTCCTTTCCATGTTGGGAGTATCTGCTATGTCCTGACTGTAGAGAGATCAGATCAGCACTGTGTTTCCTCTGTATTCAGAGGCCTACTGCTGATTCTGAAAGACTGTCAGGACTGAATGATATTTCCTCTAGGGAGAAAGATGGATAAAAAGAGATGAGCTTCAAAAGTTCAAAGGGAAATTAAATTCTTCAATGAGATCTTCTATGCCTGGCTGACACTTTACCTAGAACTGCAAAACAAACAGTAGGGCACAAATAGGAGGGAGAAGACTATTGCAGATGACAAAGTTCATTTTATTCCCACCACTATTTTAGACCACTGTGATTATGTGTTTATACATACTGGATTACCTGTACAAATGAATTGTAGAGCAAGAGTAACAGATTCATGATTTTTTGGCATGAAAGCTTGACATATTTTTAGAACTGCCAGCATGTTGTTGTTTGGAGTTTCTGCAAAATCTGTTGGTAGTATCTAAGATACAATAAGCTCTACTGGTTTTCCATCTGTGATTTGGACACCAAAACGTCAGTCCAGAACCAAAAACTGCTTCAATACTTTTAAAAATTTAAGTAGTTTCTTAATATATCTCTTCTGGAAAGCACTTAATTGGACACTTACATTTATGCACATTTAAGTCCTATTGATTTCGAAATGGGATTTAGCACACACCTAAATGCTTCACTGATCTGTGATATGGAAGAACAAAAGAATAGTGGAATAGATTAAGGGGCCATCTAATAAGGTATCCAATACCCATCAATGACCAATAATGCATTTTATTTTCTAGTGCTATACCATGAAGAAGTTTCTTCCTGACCTAAGCAGGTAACCATGTCCTGAAGCATGAGGATTGATAGCCCTTGTAATTGTATTTAGTTAGTGTCCTTGCAGATGTTACTTTTATTTATGTAAATGCTGATTCACTTGAACATGGGACCCCTCTCAATATCTAGACCAGTGAATATCATGGTTTAATTATACCTTTTCTGAACAACATCACCCTTCATTCACTCACAATGTGTTGCTTTGTAATTTCGTTCAGTGGCCACCAATTTATTTTTTATTACCAAAAAAGCTGACTAGTATTGCTTTCTTGGCCTCCCTTTTGTCATTTATAATTCTCTATGCTTTTATCATATCTACCTTTAGTTCTCAAATTGTTATTGTCCTTCTTCTCATGTGTCCTAAAATGTACTACCTCACAGTCACAGCTTTAGCATAAACTCCAGCTCAAGAGTGATGCATTCAGGAGCAGACCAAGCACTCAGCAACATCCCAGGGTATATGCTAATCTGTCACCCTTGCTCTTTTTCTAGGTTAGCATTGCTGATCATCTACCTCTACAGACCTGCATGAAGAGGCTAACACCGTGGTTTGCAGAGGAGAAGCCTCAAATGTGCCCAGCAATCACTGTGTGCCCAGCACTCATTGTGTTCCCAGGCTCTTCTTCAGGAGATTTGCATGTATGACGTATGATCCACGCCCATCAACACAGAGGTGGTCCTTTGAGCTCTTGTGAAACCTTAGCTAAAAGCTATTATTATAGGCAGAAAACAAATGGCTAATAGGGATCACTGCATTCTTGGCTCCTCTTTTGTTTTGCTATACAGATACAGGTTCAGAAAGTGACAGCCTGGTTGATGCTTCTAGCAAGGGAGTAACCAGTAGCAGACATTTCCTCACAATAGCATCTTCTGCATGAGGCTCAGAAAACTGAGATTATACCACTTCCTGACACAGAATATCCATCTATACTTCCATCTTGCTTGCACAAAACAGCAACCCTTTGTTGTCAATTATTCTTCACTGTGTCGCGGTGAGCGGGTGGCACGGAGTAATAAAAGGACACGATTTCTTTCCTATCTCATTTCTTTTTATGTGTGGAGAACGACCATGTCTTCTTCACCCGAGGATGATTTTTGACATTCTCTCATATGTATTATTACATACGTAGGTTTACTGAAGTCAGTGGAGACCTTGTCTTGTGGAGACACCTAAAATCCTTCATGAGAAGTTTTCTGGATCTGGCCCAATATGGGTTCATCATGCAGTGAAGGTGCAAAAGGAAGGAGGATGGGAGAGCATAATGTCAGGGGATCAGATCTAGCCATTACAAATCATGTGATGTCTAGAAGACGATATGAGGCGTTTCACACTTAACACACTTCCTTCAGTTTTTAAGACAGTAGATAGTCTGTAAAATGAGACTGTTCCGCTTGATGCTTGATGCAGTATTGTGATATCTGTGGGTCTTAGTGGAAAGACTGGGATACAAAAATACCAACAGTCTGGAGAACTTGGCTGGAAAAGGCTCCTGTGATGGAGGGAGCTCCTCACAGGCAGAGAAGTGACAGGCTGATGCCACTTGGGGCGGAGCAAATTTAGAGCAGGGATTGCCAATGAAGTCTGGTCAAGGACACTGGGTGCAAGAATAGCCTCTTCACACTGGAGAGGTGTTATCTAGTGAACATGAGGAGCACAAGAGAGGAATGGGCTGAGACACTGGGTAACAGATCTGAGGGAAAACAGCAATTACAGGCACAAAATAGGTGGGAAAAGGAAAGGGCAGATGCCAGCGGGGATACCAGGTTACAGGTCAAGCCAAGAGGGAGGAAACTGATTCAGAAAGGAGAAAGGAAAAGCATTTAAAAGGGAAAATAAGGATCTTCTTTCTGCTGTGTCCAATATGAACAAATTAAATAATCTTAAGCATTTCTAATCTTCCTTTCAATGGAAACTCTCCAAGGCTTCCCTGGCCTCTGTAGGCAATCACTTTAAGCTCTGAAGCATGAGATATGATTACCATTATAATTATCTTTGCTTGTATAGATACAAATGTTACTAATGGTCATAAAATTATCCAGTGTGGGTTCTTTTTTTCCCTTCCTTTTAGCTAGCCTCTGCATTAGTGTACTTAACTTCCTAGAACTGTGAATTTCTGAAGAGGAATACATCCTGCACGAAGTCTGTCCATTTCTCAGATTTGTTCTAAATATACAGCCTTTTACAATCCCCGGCCAACAGCTTCCCTTGGGCTTCTAAAGGATTTTAAATAATGAAAAGTGAATTGGGAAATGAACTATTGTTATGGGTGAATTTTATCAGATAGTTTTATGGAAATTGGTGGATTATTTATATATACTATAATTGTAACATGATTCACTAAATACATTAGAATGCAAAATGTACTGCTTATTAATTTACATTTTAAGAGTTCCCTTGTTCTTGTATTATGTAACAATATAGAAAGGACAGATTGATTAGTTTTCACTATTTCTCATATAATTATGAATACCTCAATCAAATTCCTTCTAGCTCCTTTTTTTCTATCAGGCAAAATAGAATAGGGTCCTTTAAAATGTCAGGTTTTACTTTAACAAGTAGATAAGTTTGCCTCATTATCCAAAATACTGTCCTGTAGGTTCCTAAATTGTTACTGGAACTTTCAGCATGCTATTTAACTGCATAGGCTTGCTTTGCTACTCAAGGCATCCAAACAGGATCAATGGCCACTTAGACTTATGTGGGGTAATTACCACAATGCCACCTCACTCCTCACTCATTCTGCAAGTCTTTGATACAACAAGATAGGCAACTTTGTGCTTGATTTGGGAAACAGCCCAGCTGAAGTCAATGGTTTTCTTCAAATGATTCTGATGGGTGATAAGCTTAAATACTGCATTGAAAGAAGGCATAAATGAGTCCATGAAAATGGCCATACAAGCTTTTAGTGGGCAGTTTTTTGGGGGATGGTCTACCTTTCAGTCTGTGCTCCTATGGTTGGAATGTTGCTGATACCACCACAAATACCATGCCTTGAGAGTAGCAGGGTTAGTAAAGCCCTATTTCACCTGTCTTAATACCCTTGCTTCTATATAACCACCCAACTCTGTCTTCCGAATTCCTGTACAACGTCATTGCATACAGGGATTTCCATAGCCTGCTCATTGCCTTGGCTGCATCATGGGACTTGCATCATCCTCCCATGTGCCTGAGTCAAGAGGGAAGATTGTTCTGCAGCTGACTTGTGTGGGTGGGCTGAGCAAAGCAGATAACTGTAAAGCTCACTTTGAAACCTCTTCTTCTATGATGACATTGAAGACCCAATTCTTACAAGGCACAGGTGTTTCAAATCTCTGAAACCTCCGTAAAGGTTGGTTGAAATTAGACAATGACTTAAGAGATGGGAAAACAGCAGGCAGAAGAACAATTTCATAAGGCTTGTTTCCTTGAGAAATGAGGATAATAAATAAATAAATAAATAAGAAGCAGGCTGTAGGTCTCTGTGATTATATGAGCATGATCAATTTATTATTTCCCCCATAGTAACATTCATTGTAAGAGCTTCTTAGGTGGTGGGAAGTATTTCATAAACCTGCCTATCTTAAGAACACGAAAGGTAGTTAAACCGGCAACTCTTGGATTTCTCTTTGCTATTTCTATACTATTCCCCCTTCCTGTAGCAAGGAGATTTAATTCCAAGAGGAGAAATACAGAGTATGTGTGGTCAGCAGGCAGGAGAGATCAATGATCAATGACCTTTCACTCCTGTGATTCACACTGACGGTCATGAATGTCACATGCTGGATCAATAATCCTTTCTCATCAGAGGCTTATTCCCTTTGGTCCATGAGATCCTCCTGGTTGGCAATGAGAAAATATTATTCCTGGCATGATTCAAAAGATTACTGCTGTGGGAATTCCACCATCAGTTTAGAGAAAGTGCTGCTGGTGAGAAAAGGTTTAGATGGGGAAACAGCTGTAATGTCCTGCTGGGTAGATGAAGACTCTGCATTTGGTCTCTTCTGCTTTTGGTCTCTTCTGCTTTTAGCTTTGTCCTGATTTTAACCACCCCAGCAAATGCCTGTGAGGACAGAGAAGGTCAGTTTCCAGTATGACACTCCTAAAAGTTGAAACTTCAACTGTAGCAAATAAGCTGTGAAGGGCTGAAGTTGCAGCATCAGCCACCTATGCCTGGTAAGTAGGTCTTTGCTGCTTCCATCCTCGCTTCTGCTAATGCATTCTGAAAATATTCTCTGTGTGTGTATGTATGTGTGTGTGTGTGTATGCGTGCATGTATGTGTACAAGAGAGATGGAGAACAGGAGCTGAACTCTTCTCTGCTGCTGACACCACACTTCTACCTCAGCAAGATGCTGCCCTGGCAGGAGCTGCCAGCCTTCCAGTAAAGCTTCATCCGTCAGGTGGAGCATTACGTTGGTCACTAAGGAAGCCAAGCCTATTAAAATACAGTCCATCTCAGGGATATAGTGAGAAATGCATTGACCAATCTCAACAAAAACAGCAGCAGCAGACTTCCTGTGCTCAGCATTTCCACCTGAAAACAAGCTTGCTGAATGATTCCTTTGTGTGCTCCTTACCTTGCAACCAAAGGCCTCTCAGGCTGGTGTGTTTACTGTATCTCCTGGCTGCACCTTTAGTAATTTTTTTCACTTGTTATAAAAGAAACAAAAGTTTACCGAACAGATGAATTGTTCTGATTAACTATAAATGGCTGGACCCCAGAGGTGTCCCTATGGTGCAATTATCCACTCCCTCTTTGCTGTAGCAGAAGAGCATGTAATTTCTGTCAGATGCTGTTGCTGCAGTAATTTCATGCTCTGCAGGCAAAACCCACGACCCTGCCTTGCCCACTTCCATCCAGCCTACTGTAGTGGCCCACCTCACAGCTAGGACCTCAGGGCAAAGCATTATAAGGAATTTGCCAACAATGTTTTGTGGACAAGCCAGCGACCCCTAACCTACGGAATACATCCCTGAAGCTGTGGAGTCACTTAAAGACCAGGATATGTACTTACAGTCACAGTAGCTGTGTTTGCATTTTTTAATGATCCAGCTCTGCTGCAGTGGTGCTGCTCACAGCTCCCACTGTCCCCCTGGTCAGCAGTTCTCCTGCAAGCCAAAAGTTTTATGAACACTAGATAAGCACAGCGTGGCTTCCAGTCTCCATTCCCTCATCAGAGGTTGATTTTTTTTTTACCACCCAAAGGCAGCTGTGCTGGCTCTTCCATCCTCTCTTATTAGCTGTTAACAAATCTACAGGACAAAGCTTCTACTGATGTCTCTGTTGTACAAAATCTTCATTTGAGACATGATTTCTCTTCCTGAATACTCAGATCCTACTTTTTCTCTTCTTAGCTTTCACAGGAGATTTATACACAATCAGTGGAGCATGGGACATGTATTTTCTGAGCCAGTATCGGATTTGGAAATGACAGAAGAGAGCTGGGAACAACTGAGAAGCTGGCCACTTAGTTTGAGAGTGGTACTGGGTGCATCTGGCTATCCTGTTGCAGGGGCTTGTGCTGGTGTGAACACAACTCTCATGGGTCTCCATGTGAGAAGGGAAAAATTTGGGCAAAATACAGATAGGGCATTATAGATCCATATTTCAAGAAAGATTGTGGTGGTTTAGCACCACTATATTAACTAGGGGGCACTCTCAATAGTGACGAGAAGAATGAACAGAATTAACAACAGGAAACAGTTTATTTGTCTGACTTAACCAAAGAAATGGCAAACAGTTTATGGGAGTCCCAGACTTAACACAGAATTAAACCCAACAAAAACCACGCGAAAGGGGAAAAGAAAGAAAAAAAAGAATAAGGGAACTGCTTTCAAAGGCCAGGGAGGCTGGCCAAAGACAAGCAGTGGGAAGGGAGAGCCACTTCCTTCTTCTCTCTCTGGTGGTAGTCAACTCCCAGCCCTTGGAATCTCTGTAAAACACAACAGAGTGAAAGGTTCCTCCCCCCCAACCCAGGCTGTTATTTTGGGGAAGCCTTCAACCTGTAGTTGTACTGGATTGGCTCCAGTGCTGATGGAGGTGGGCGGAGTCAAGCCACGAGGCCTGGGAGTAGGAGAAGGGGAGCCGTGCTGCTGCTCTCCAGCTTTGCAGGAAGCCAAAGAGAGTGAACTTCCGTTTCTTCGGGCTTTTAAGCTCTCCAAGTCCTGCGCGAGTCTCACAGTCCTCTTCCTGGTTTTGCCGCCTCAGATTGCCCAGCGGTCTGGGCTCCACCTCCTCCTTCGAGGCTCCCGGCTCCAACAAAATGGCGGTTCCCGCCAAAATCTGCGAGCC